>JAAEAF010001357.1:0-71807 GCA_011037195.1 Triatoma infestans | reverse complement strand
GGCAGAGCCCTGTACCATGGAAAGGCTGCAGTACAATGGGATGTCGCCTGGTGACCAAGATGATAGTTAACGCATATATTTTTTACTATGCTAAACAAATTCAGCCTTGACTCGACTCTCCATCTCGGCTTGGGTAGGCTGAAAGAGGGATACTTGGGAAGGAACAGGGATGGGTAGACCAGTGGAAGGGTACCGCTGACCAATAGGTGCCAGACCCCTTTAGCCACCTAACCCGCTGAAAGCAAGAGAGATACCCAGGCCATTCCACGTGGAGACGGGGTTGACTTGAGGATTATCATGGACATAGATGCACAAAGACATTCTGCCCTATTCCCCTTGTGACCCACATCTTCAACTGAGAAAACTTAACTTTCCATAAATTTTGTTTAACAACTGCAATAGTTACAAATACATAATGCTATACCAAATATGATTATAATTTTTTAGAACAGGTGCTTACATAATTAATTTAATATAGTTATTTCAGTTTATACTAAATTGCCATTTTTAGAACTAAATTGCTTTATAATAAGTAATAAGTAAATTTTAGAAAAGTAATCAAGGACAAAAATGTATCTGTATATTTTGTTGTTTATATATAGGGCAGACCAGAATATGGAGATAGTGATAAATTTTACTTAAGGTTGAAATAACTTGAAGTTATTTGTTGGACTGTGGAGAGAGGGAGAGAAGGTTATTCTACTTAGTGTTATTCATACTGAAAACTAGTATAACATGAAATGTTCCTCTATCTAGCTTTCTCTTATTTACAAAATGGTTTAATAACTCAACTTAAACTTCCACAAATCATCTAACAAATACCATAACTACAAAGTCAGTGAAAACTTATTTTTGAACATTTTTAGCTAGCATATATTACTATGCTCATATAAATCAAATTTAAGTCCCTATGAATACAGAATATTCGTAACAAAAAGTTTTCTTTATAAAAGGCCATTCTTTATGAATTAATTATGAGATAAATGATATTAAAAAAATGGGGAAAAAAATTATAAGCCACCTTTAAGATTTTTATGACGTTTTATTTCCTTAAAGCGGAAGTATTACGAACATATCAAATTTTTGACAACAGTTTTTACTGGAAATCCATGATCTAAGGCTGTCCTGAGTGCGCAAAATGTCGCTTTTCAGCAAATATTTTTTTTTTTTTTTTTTCAGAAAAACTATTTCCAAAACAAAATATCGCGGTAACTTAATATCTGGTTCAGATACAATCTCTGCAATCGATTCTAAAGTTTTGGTCAATTTCATCAACTACAAATGCAAATCTACCATATTTTCTGCCAATATTCTTAAAATTATTTGTTTTTAACCTCCACAGACGATGTACCAAATAAATTTCACACTTATTTGTGAAATAGTTTTCCAATAAAATTGATCTGCAATGAGTTGTGGAGAAAGGAGCTGCAGCGTAAAGCTTTTCCTTTAGTAACATTTTAATATAGAAATACACGGTTCTCCCACCTAAGCAATAATAAGATAGATTAATTGCATTAATATTAGATATTTAGATGGGTGCAATATTGACCCATTGCGTAATAGATCTACAGTAGCTCTCTTGGAAATTAGCGTTTCTGTACATAGAAATTAGTCACCTTTAAAACGTGGTGCATATGTGTGGGAAGTGTATCTATCGTATCAACTAGACTAACTTCAGTTGCAGACTACTCCCACAGCCGTATTCGTTCATCATTAGACCAATATTTGCTCACGAACGCCCGCGGTTTTGCTTTTTCTCGGCGGAGATTATTCCAGAGTAGTTTTAGGCTATCCTTCCCTCTCATCCATTCTTTCGGCATGGCCACACAACTGCAACGCTTTTCTTTCTAAACCCAAGTAGTTGCATGCATCTTAACTACCCCTGCAACATCTGTGAATAATCGTGTGAATAATCTGTGAATAATCGTGAATGTCAAGTGTCCTAAAGTTAGACTGGGATAAATGGCAAGTCTATTTCTTCGTGCGGCATCATGAATGAAAGTTTGAAAAAACTACAATTACGGAAAGTAAGGCTGATCTCTTCGTTCTTCTTTGAAAAGTTTTCTGGGATTCAGTGGTTGCCTTGGATTACCGCTTTTTCCGGCCATCTCTATCTCGGTTTTGCCAGTCCTCCTACCTCCGGCCGCGTTCATTCATCATTAGAGCAATCTTTACTCCACAGATAGCTCTCGGTTTCATCTTTCCGGCGGAGATTATTCCAGAAGAGTTTTAGACTATTTCCGCTCATGCATTCTTTTGACATGGCCGTACCATTGCAATGCTTTGTTTTCTATTCTAAACTTCACGGGCTCCTCCATTTTTATTTTATAATATTTTCTAAATTACATAACTATAATTAAAGAACAACATCATTCCTTTATAACCAATCTCTATGTACTACGACACACTATAGGGTCAAAAATTTCTTTTCAAATCAGTTACTCACCATCTTTCGTTCTGTGTGGTGGGACTCAATCATACAGTAAGTAGCTATTTCTAAAACTCCAAATTTAAAAAAAAAAATCTGGTGTGAAACACTCACACAACTTTCTCTTACTCCAGTTCTCAAAATGATAATTGACAAATTTTACTGTTTGTGTACCAAATTTAATGAAATTCGTCGAAAACTGAAAAAACTGTTCAGTAAAAGCACTTCCGGTTACTAATTTTCTTGAAACTGAATTTCAGCCATCTATTTATTTCTAATTAATTATGTTTGGATGATAGAATTGTATAATCAACTATGATAGCACTTTAATCGAAAATCTAACCCCACCCCTCCCCTAAAAGTGCCCTCAAATTAATTTTTCACAGGGAGTTTAGATAAAAAGTTGTAGACTTTGCATGTTTAGTTATACGAAGTTTTCAAAAAAATCGGTTGAACCTTTTTGAGAAAATTGCGAATGTAACTAAAAATCATTTAGAAAGTGGTAAAGTAACGAACTTTCCGGTTTCCGATTTTTTCAAATTGGGAATTTCAACAACATATTTTTAATTCTAAATTCTATTAGTTCAGATGACAGAATTGTCCAATAACTGAAATAGCACTTTAGATGGAAACCTAACCCCTCCCCCAAAAGTGCCCTTCAATACATTTTTCCGGAGAAATGTTTCAAATAAAAGTTGTAGATCTATCCATGTGAAGTTGATATACAAAATTTAAAGAAAATCGTCGGAGCCATTTTTGAGAAAATTTCAAAAAAGTGAAAAAACACTTAGTAAATTGGCACTTCCGGTTGAGGAATTTTGACAGATAACGTACTGTCAGATCACATAGTGATACCGAAACGGAATATCAAATTTGAACTTTCTGCGATTTTTCATTTATGAGCTACGCTGTTCACATACATACATACATACATACATACATACACACATACAGACACACACACAGACAATTTCCAAAACCACTTTTTTGGACTCAGGGACCTCAAAACGGATATTTCCAGTGAAAACTCGATATCGAAAATTTGACACGATTACAATACTTCCTCTTACTTAGGAGTAAGAGAAAGTAAAAATAAAAACTTATAATGAACATTTCTAATATACACACTCTTCCTACAGGCCTAAAAATTACAAAAACTAGTGAAATAAGTCTAAAAAAATAGCAAAATTTTGTACGTAAGAAGGAAAGAGGTGGACGTGGTGCTTAACCTTATAAACCAAATTAATCACAAACATATCAAAAATAATAAAATACCAGTTCATACAAGAATTATCCTTTAATAAAAATAACGAAAATTAAAATAATCATATATAAAAAAACTATGTTCGGACTAGTAATTCAAATGTTACTTATTTAATTACAAAACTTACATCACTTTGTTTGTAAACTGGTCTAGTATATATCATATAACATCGCCTACAACTCAAACATAAAAAAAAATATTTCCGGTGATAACTCAATATCGAAAATTTGACACGATTACAAAAAATAACAGGTTGGTATGATCAATTTGATAAAATATGTTTTTAATACTTGTAGCAAGCATTTCAACAAAAGAAAAATTGTCCTAATATATCATAATTTTTCAGATTTGTATAAAAATTTAATAATAAATTTCCTTGAAAATGACACGCTCAGTGTCGAAATGTAGGAATGAAAACAAAATGTAAAATAAAATTAAGGCTGTACATCGGTATTCTGCATAATCAGCACAACTAAACAAGAATATAAACAGCCATAAAGCCTACAACTGTTTAAATTTTAATCCTTTAATATTTAACGCTCTAAAAAGCAACAAGGAAGATAATCCCCCCTCCCATATTTATATTTATTTATACGTAATGCCAAGACTAAGTAAAAGTTCAGTAAAAATTTGCTTGACGGAAACTGTTAATACGAATGCAATACTTGGAGCTAGAGAAAATCGTGCGAGTGTGTTTAACTAATAGATTTCGATTTATTTCACTTAGGCTGAAGTCTCTAAGTGATCGACCTCTTCCTTCTAGTCTCTAGGTCGTTACGAGTTCCTCTATTTCCACAAATTCTCCTTACTTTTTCATTTTTCCTTCTGTCCAGCCTGGATCACCTGGTTGCCCTTCTTATCTTATCCTGGAAATGTGAAACCGATAAAGAAAATAGAGGAATTTCTACAGAGTTGTTTTCTATTAAAGACCTTACATGAGATTCTAAATGAAAATTAACTAAACATGGAAAAATTAATAGCTATAACATTGAATTGTAACATAAGTAAGTTAAGCAAAGTTTCCGATTTGGTAACTTTTAAGTACTAATATAAAAGATTAAAGTTGCGTTCGAGTAATGAAATGTATTCAGAGAGTAGAGCATGATTAAAGATTCCCTTTGACAAGTTGAAGGATATTACAGTTGCATCATCCATCTGTCCCGCTAACCCTCTTATCTTATCTAATAATGTCTAATTCAAATTCATCTTCTAATTCAAAAAGGAAAATAAAATAATCAGATTCAGTATTACCAAGTTATATTTACAACGTTGCTATTACAGAAATCTAGTGTGAAACAAACGCACCACTTTCTCTTGCTGCAGTTTACACAGTTATAATTGACCTAATTTGTCTTCAAAATTATAATTTTAACATCTGTTTATCTTCAACAGGAGAATCTAAATTTAATAAAACTACCTTATTGAGGAGGAAAGCGTCCTTCTCCACCAAAACGAAGTTTCTTGGAAAAAATTTTCAAACAAAACTGATAGTTTTTCTGTATTCATAGTTTCTGTAACAAATTTAATGAAATCCGCAAGTATTTTTATAGAGAGAAAATTCGCTGTAAACCCTCCACGACTTTCTCTTACTCCTATTAATAGAATTATACGTATATATATATATATATTTTTTTTTTTTTGCCCACACTGGGTGGGCGGTCCGTGGGTCTCGCGCATACCCGCCCGTATAGAAGCCCCTAACCTAAATGATGCCCCTAACGCAGAGCGTGACGCCCTAAAACAATAGAAATGAACTTAACCTAGCTAATCCTAACCTATAGGTCCCCCCAGAACTCGATATTCCTGAGGGGACAAAGAACCTAAGCTAACCCTATCTAAACTATCTTTCACTCATCCAATATAGTTAAAATTTATTTACACCCTTCCACTCTAAGCTCGTCCATTCAACCAATCACACTCTTACGCCCCTCAGTACTCAATATTCCTGGGGGGTATGAGAATCCCTACATCTAATCTTACAAACTAGCCTAAAACTAAGGGTCATAACCACACCGCTAGCCTAAAACCAGCATTCATGCAACATTCACACAATAAATTACTTCCACTCCAACTTGTAAACTACCTACCCAATCCGCCCCTATTGACCCATTCCATTCTCCTTTTAAATGCTTCTTCCGTAAAACGCCTAAAACCTCTGTACGCGGCACTGTTTTCGAGCAGGATGGGCAGACTATTATTCTCCAAGGCAATGTGGAACCCAACCTCCCTCTGCAAGCGCTGACGCAAATCAGAATACAGTGGGCAATCCAACAACACATGCTCACTTAGCTCCTCCTGTCCACACCTACAGCTCCCATCCCCCACCAGACCCATCCTTGCCCATTTACCATTCAAATGCCCATGCCCCGTGACCAACCGTGAAACTGCATATGACAGTTCGTCGGAAACAATGCTACATCCCCACTTCACCTCCTGCAAAAACGAGAACGTTGTCCTCCCCCTGGTAGAATTCCTCTACCTTTCATTCCACTCCCGCAATAATAAGATATCCAAATCTCGAAAGGCTACGTCCCTGGCCCAGATCGCTATGTCTTCCTCGGGTGGGGCGATATCCAAACTAATATTACCCAAGTTTACCCCGCCCGACCCCGCTTTAGAAAATATCTACCCGCGGACCTAACCACTTCCAGATCCAAGGGGAGGCAACCCGTCAGCACCTGCAAGGCCTCAGTCGACACGGTGCGGCTAAACCTTCTCATGGGGAGCAGCAACGAGCGCTGCGTTGCCGACAACTGCTGTAAAATCCGAGTCTGGTGCACCTTATGCGCCCAGACTGAGGCGCAATAAACCACCTGGGAAACCAGGACAGCCCGGTATAAAGCCCTCGCAACCCTTCGTTTAACGCCCTACTCCTCTCTCGAGATTCGCCTAAGCCGATACCCAATGTGCCTTGATCTTTCCCGGAGGAACCTCACATGAGGGGCAAAACTAGCTTATTGTCCAAGATTATCCCCAAGTACTTTGTCTGCTGGACCCACAGAAGGAGGTGCCCCCCGTATCGAACCACCGGCTGCCCTCTTGTCGGTAAGCGCGCAACTTAGGCGCTGCAACCTCCATTAGCATCGCTTCTCTCGGCCTTATTGGCTAAGTCAAAGTGTAAGTCAGAACAATTTTGTCAATTGTGGAGTAACCACGTCTGAAACCAGATTGGAATTCACTTAAAAGGGAGTTGTGTATAACACACGATTCCAAAGACGAAGCAAGACAACTGTGAATATTTTGCCAACTGCATCTAAGTTGGAGATTCCTCTACAGTTACCTACTTCATTCACATTATTCTGCTTGAAGAGTGGGAAAATAATAGATCTTCCAAAAGAAGGAGAAGTAGCTTCTAGATCATAAATTCTTCTGAAGAGTGATAACATTTTGGAGTGAAAAACTTCAGGGGAATTTTTGAAAACTCATAAGTTACACGATCACAACCTGGTGCCTCATTATTTTTTAACTTCTGAACAACTGCATTTAATTCCTGGAGAGAGAAGGGGGAATCAAGAGCATAAGAGTAAATAAGAGGTTGGGCATATATTACAGAAGAAATGGGAGGCGGTGGATTAAACTTTTGAAATGAATAACTAAATCAGTGACAGAAATTTTAGAACTACAAATGAAAGATTTCCGTTTAACGTGAGAGAAACAAGATTCCAGAAATCTGTTGAGCATTTAACTGATTTAAACTGTTCAGTAAGCGACACAAAAACTCTTTTTTCTTTTCTAAACGTCACTTTGTATGAATAATTAGCATCTAGCAATCTGTTGTAACTAATTCACAATTAGACTTGCAAAATAAATTTAAGAGAGCAAAGGATTTTTTTCTGGCTCGAAAATAATTACGATCAAACCAACTCATCTCACAAACTGATCTAACGAAAGCAGAGCAACCTGGGGTATGAGGATATAATAGTTAATTAAAGCCACCAAAACAGTTAAAAATTCATTAATATAACTGGGAGAAGAAGAAATACTATTTACATTAATTTCCAAATTTTTTTTATAAATTTCCGCATCTCTCTCGCGCCAGATCAACTGAGGTAATAAAGGTAAAATGTCATGATTAGCAGTGATAGACAAAGTTAGAGATAAAACTATTGGAAGAAAGTCTAAGAAATTAGGAGATAATACGCCAAAATTGAATATATTGGAGATAAAATCCAGCAGCACACAACACAGATAATTGACTGAGCATCCCATATTTCCAATAAAGATACAATGTCCTAGAAGATCACCCAGAATCGCCCGTTTAAAATTATTAAATCTAGGCTATAGCAAAGATCTATAAATTTACAATCTTTTCCTTTAAGAACTTTATCCTTTGAATTTCTTATTTGGCGACAATTGGGATTATGAATCAACAAATCACCTGGCAATTCCTGTGAGGAACCCACTTTTACATTGAAATCTCCTATTAAAATAAACTTAAGATTACAATTCAATTTTAGAAAATTAGACAAGTAAGAAAAATCTTCTTCCCAAGCGTTCAAATATATAGGCAACAAAAATATTTCAAAATTTATGTTTTCAATTCGTATTAAGTCAACATCATTTAGTTTACAATAATTAATAAGAGTATTAGGAAAAGAGCTACTTTTAATACCGCATACCCTATCACCTGTAGGTCTTCCGAATTTAGAAGATCTAGTAGCAGAAACCCGAAGTAAATTATCATTAGAAATTAATTTTTTTTTCTTCTCAAAAGTCTAAAAGGATAAAAATATCGTGAGTTCTTAATGAATTCAAAAAATCAACATTTTCAATTTTGCTTTTGAAACCACAAATGTTGTATGCAATAATCGACAAGGAATGACTGTGCTCAGCAATACAGCAAACGATTAAATCTCATCCATCAATTTTTCCAGAAATGCCGGGGGTGAGCAACTCCCATAACCGAAGCAGATGTACGGGAGAAGTAACCATGTGGCAGAGCATTCGAAGAGACTGCAGATAAGAAAGAGGAAATGTCAAAGCCCACAATATCCTTGAGCTTATCCGCACCATTTTCAGAGCCAACTTTCAAACCATTCACCTGACAAAAATTAAAACGATGAGAATCCACTCACTTTTAATGAACTTTTCAAACGTAATAGTTCTCTGCGAATTAATAGAAGTTTAGATCTTTTTCTGCGAACATTCTCTGAAAATCCTGGTGTAATATAAAACCAGTATTTTTCAGCTTTTTGGTAGTCCTCAAAAATAGAAACTAGAGCCAGATTATCAATAAAACGAAAAATGTAACCAAAAGAGTCCTGTTTTGGGTCCCTCTTGAACCAAATAAAATACTTGAATATTCTCTACGTTGATCTCCACCTACAAAACTTGGTGACAGATTTCAGAAACTAAATTGTTTAAATTATCTTCGGGATTGTATTTTAAACCCTTTCAATACTAGTTCAGGCGAGCTTCTAGGGCGTTTGATTCTAGAGTTACTCGAGCGAGGTACAGAAGTCAGATACTCTTGTGACATAAAAAGGTGAACAGTAAAGGGAGAAAAATAATAAAAAATTATTAAAAATAGTCAGATGATTTTCTTTGTTGGCCGTTGTTGTAAGATGAAACAAGTTGGCTTATCGACCAATTCAAGGTAAAAAAAAAAAAAACAGAAAAAACAAAAGTAATTTTTAATTGTTTTTAAAAGTTAAAAAGTTGTTAATAGAACTTTTGTTGTTTTTTTACCTCGAATTGGTCGATAAGCCAACAAATTTTTGTTTCATATTATTAACAATAAATACCACTAGTACTGAGTGTAAATGGTATAAAAGTTTAAGAATAAATTGCTAGAAAAAAGAGTTATTGATTCTGATGCAATTGCAAATTAAATTTAAATACTCGCATACAGTCTGCCAATAGAAGGTGATTAATAAGAAAGTCTCAGTATTATTCAAAAGCAGTTGAACAGATGATCCGTGCACAAAGAGAGATAGAGCAGGAGAGCGAGTGAGACAGAAACAGTTCTCCTACTCAAAGATTTTAAACGGCACTTATTTACTTAGACTGTTAGCCACTAGCCAGTCCCCACTACTACGTCCAAGTTCTGTTGTAAATAAAATGTACTTTTTACTTAATTAACTAGAATGATGAAAGTAAAAAGTGTTTACTTGTAAACATTTGTATGCTGTAAGTGTTCACTTGTAAGCTGTAAGAGGAAGTATTGTGAAATTTCCCAATATTGATCATTTTCATATCATCGAAAAATATTATCGAATTTACAAAATCAAGTGTTTACTGGAAATACAGGCTCTCAAGTTCTCCGAATATAAAAAATTTTGTTTAGTCCATATCGATATGTGAATGTGTTTGTGTATGTATATGTGAGTATGAATCAAATATCTCCAAAAAAAAACAAATTCACGAGGAATTCAAATTTGATATGTTTTCTATTTAGGTACCAGCAACGCCTGTGACTCGAAAATGAGTCAACCGGAAATACGACTTTATTATTTTTTTATTTTTCTACAATTTTCCGAAAATGGCTGCAAAGATTCTTTAAACTTTCCGTAATAACTAAATACATAAAGGCTAAAGACTGCGTACATAAAAGTATGGCATTGTTATCTGAAAAATTTTCGCAGGAAATTGGCTTTTGTAGCGTTGGAAAGATCTGCAACTAAACTATAGATGTATGTATATGGTTTAATATACAACTATATATATATATATCTTGTTTTATACATGTATATACGTTTCACTTTTATTTGAAACATTTTTCCGTATAAGTAACTTTAGGTTCAGGAAAATCTAGTTAGGTATAGTTTATACTGCTGTTAGTATTATTGGAAGTGGAAGGGTCTCTGGTTCACAGTATTATCACACTCAGATAAAATCCCCTACAACTCAGATTTCTAAAACACAAGTGTAATCTTACCATTCATATTTATATATCCCTGCTTTGACCCGTTCAGTTACGATTCCAAGTTTTAAGAAAATTATTCATTAGATATTGTAATAATGTTATTTTAAAAAAATCTGGTGTGAAACACCCACAACCTTCTGTTACTCCTGTTTTCAAAATTGAAATTGACAAATTTTAAAGTTAGTGTACCACATATAATGAAATTCGTCAGAGTTCGTCGAAATTCGTCGAAAACTGGCGGTTCAGTAAAAGCGCACTTTCGGCTTACTAATTTTCTAGAAACTCGGAATTTTGGCCATGTATTTATTTCTAATTACTATTGTTTGGATGGTAGAATTGTATAATCAACTGTGATAGCACTTTAGAGAAAAACATAACCCTTCCCCCCCACCAAAGCCCCCTTAAATGACATTATCAAGAGAAATGTTTCAAATGAAAGTTGTAGCTCTTTATATATATATAGTACACATACCTACTTTAAAGAAAATCGTTGGAGCCGTTTTCGAGAAAATACCAGAAAACTAAAAAACACAATTCAGTAAAACGCACTTTCGGTCAACCTCGGAATTTCAGCAGCATATTTAATTTTAATTAATATTACTTATACGACAGAATTCTATAGTAAACTGAAATAGCACTTTAGTGGAAAACCTAACTCCGCCTCTCGACAAAATATTACCAGATATTCGAAATTGAGTTTTCTTGTTTTGGGGATCTCTGAATACGAAAAACATGTTTTTAGCAAATCGTCTGTGTGTATTTTAGCAGAATGTCTCAAAAACAAAATGCCGCAGGAAACTCAAACTTGGAGTTATTTAAGCAGGTCCACCGCACTACACCCACAAAGATTTCAGGCAAAAATCCATCAACCGGAAATGCGACTTACTAGTTTGTTCCAGTTTTTCGTGATTTTCTGGAAAACAGCTCCAAAGATTTTCTTTAAACTTCGTATGCTACCTACTTACTTAGATAATACTACCTCTTTATACCTATCATTTTTATTTTAAACATTTTCTCGGAAAAATCAATTTTTTGGGGGTTCTAGGAGAACAGTAGCGTTGTGCTTTCCTCTAAAGTACCACTTCAGTATAATATATGGTTTTACCGCCTACATAATATTAATATACACTTGAAGCATAGATAGAAATCAAAATTTGAAGAAAATTGGTTAACCGGTAGTGTGATTTGACAGAATAGGGTTTTGAGTTTTTTGGAACAGGATTTTCTTTCTTGGAATGCTAACTGCACAGATTTGAATGTACCACTTTTATTTGAAACATTTTCCCCCCAAAAAATGATTTAGCGCGGATTAATCGAAGAAGTGGGTTAAATTTCAACTGTTATATTATGCATTTAGTTCGGTGATTTGGTACGCTCTATTAGGCCAGAATATATAATCACTTCTCTATCTGCCCAGCTTAGTTGTAGGTACTTATCCCCTACCATTAGCTCTATATTTATGTTAGTACAAAAAATATGTAAAATTTGAGTATAAGAAAATTTGTCATTTATACATAATTGCACTAACAGGAGTAAGAGAAAGTTGTGTGAATATTTCACACCAGATTTTTGCTAAATGAATAAATTGAATAATGATGTTTAAACAAAACTTCAGGAGATTTTTTGGGAAAGGTTTACCCTTAACTATAGCTATTTATTCCATTACTGCACCATAGACTGTACAAAATTTCATGTGATATTTTTCGTAGTAAACTGATTTCGTGCTCAGTACCAGCCAGTTGGTGGTTGTGCACCCGAATGATGCTAAACCTCAACTGCCAAAATATCCGGACAATAAAACCACTTTCGTCTAAAATAGGACAATAAATTTCAATGAGGTCTTTGGTAGTTAAATAAATAGTCTGAGTTACAACGCTACTTACTTTAATTACTATTTTCTCCATAATGAATAAATATTATAGGATAATTTAACATGGAGAATTTAGCAAATTATAGGCTTGATGATGAATTTCAAAATGTTTAATACGAAGCGAGAGATTAACTAAAGAAGTAGAGGCTGATACTACGCTTCCTCTTCTTCGATTAATCGACGTCGTAAAAAAAAAAAAGTTCCTCTAACCACCTACCAGTATTCTTGTCTTCAAATAAGGCAATCAATGTAAAAAATACTTTTATTTTGGAAATATATGTTCCGAACGCAATATAACAATCAGACAAGTTTAATTGTCTAATCCAGCAACAGTTAAAATGGTTGAAAACAAAAGTTTCTTCTTAACTCTCTTCTGAATTAAATATATAGTTTGGGATCGGGTCGACAAAAACTGTATGGAATAGATTCAATTCTCTTACCTTCAGCGCTGGTGATTTATTTAATTTTCTAAACATCGACAATATTCACAATTACACATAATTATTGAAAGTGTAACTACACAATGATAAATACACATTTGATAAAAATGAGTGTATGATGGGAGTGTATTCTATCAATTTGCCAGTATGGGTGAATGAAGAGAACTGAAGGACCAACTAATAGCAATGTACTGATAACTGTCACCCCACTAGTACATCACATTAAATGTGTATACAATGAAATAAAGCGTTCCTATTTGAAGTACACTACACCACTTATACAGGTAACTGGCAGAATGCAACAAACCTAACCTCATCTATATACCACACTTTTAAACTGACTTTTAACAATAGCTATAGACAATATGAACTTGTACTATAATTAAACAAGTACAACTGTTTGGTTGGCCCGCTTCAGTGTGTCAAAAAGGGATTTTGCATTTCAATAATAAACTATCCTCACATAGGGATTCTTGTACCCACAATACTGTATCTTTGGTTGATTCACTTGAGTGCAAAGATTTATGGTAACTTTTTAATTCCATTTTCGCTGATAAAATTGGATGTGAGGAATAAAAAAAAAAACAGGATGCTCCAATAAGTGAGGGAAAAAGGCAAGTATATTATGCCCAAATTGAGGAGAAAATATCCAAATTGCTTAAGAATAAAACCAGTCAATATTCATCTTTATAAGTACATATTCCTTAAATTTAACTGGGCTTCTTAACCTATAATAAATTTCAAAAATATTGCTTAAAAGTTCATTTACTTAGCAAAAATATCACGAAAAGCGAAAAATAAATTTAGAACGTGATTTAAACTTCTTTGTAGATTCACAAAAGTTAATTAACTATTCTAAAGAGGATAGGTGTTTGTGAAACTCCTCAATTCTAGTTTAATAAATTATATGCTCGAAAGTTTCGAATTGCGGATGCCATCACCACTTTCAAAGAGAAATATTTTTTAAAAATTTAAGGACAAATTGCTACAATTTTTTATAGAATACAATTTTGACTACTGCTTTCATGAGCCTATGGTAATCATTTTTTAACTAATTGTTTTACATAAATTATTAAGTGTTATTACTAAAGACTTTTCTTTAGTGTCCAAATATACATATGAGTTAGTAAAACATTGCTAATGATGATATAATATTGCAACCTTTTTGGTAAGATTTTTACATTTTTTTTTTTTTTTAATTTAAGGCACGTAAACATCAATGGTCATCGGCGCCCGGAGCTTTCAGCGCACAGTCGGTGTCCGGATAATGTTCTCTCGCTACAGACAACACTGTCCATCACCGAACAGAAGCTGTAGAGGCTCCTAGGAAGAGAAAGTCTAAAGGGTGAGCGGTGAACTCGAACCCGGGACTCCGCATGGGAGTCCAACACGCTAACCACTGAGCTAATCCCTTCCCTCATGATTGTTATGATTCCATGATTAAAAATCTGGGTGAAACACTCGCACAACTTTCTCTTACAGCAGTTTACAAAATTGTAATTGACAAATCTTATAGTTAGTATACCAAATTAAAAGAAATTCGTCGATATTTTTAAGTAGAACACCGCGAAAACTGAAAAATCTGTGACACGCGAAAATTGAAAAACCATTTTCGGTTTACTCATTTTCTTGAAACACGGAATTTTATGCAAGCTATGTATTTATTTCTAATTTTGTTTAGATGGTAGAATTGTATAATCAGCTCAGATAGCACTTTAGAGGAAAACATAACCCTATCCCCCTAGCCCAAATGCCACCATAAATGACTTTACCCGGAGAAATGTTCCAAATAAAAGTTGTAGTCTTTATATGTATAGTACACATTCCTAGTTTAAAGAAAATCGCTGGAGCCGTTTTAGATTAAATAGCAGAAAAATGATAAATATTTTTCATTAAAAACGCACTTCCGATCATACGATTTTCCTCAAATTCAGAAATTGGACACCATATTTAATTTTAATTAATATGATTAAAACAATTGTGTAATAAACTAAAATAGAACCATCTTCCAGTGATTCCACCGTTTTTTTCTTTAGTAATTAATTATTTTTTTTAATATATTTTCTTCTTCACACGAACCTAATCGTTCATTTTACAAATTGTTGTAGGAGAAGAATTGCTTTTAATATTATTGTCTTTTTAATGTTTTGATGTTCGTTATGACCACTGTATTTGATGTTGTACAATGGATGTTGAGGCTCGGTCACAAATCTGCTAAACAAAATACACAATGTGACACGGTTTTCCCATCCGCTCTCCTAGCCCTTTATAAACCTTGACTCGCCCTAATTCCTTAACAGTTGGTGATGTTAAACAGTAGCTTTTAAGAAATACAAAAAGGAAACTTTTTGTAAGTACACTTCTTATGTTAGATTTTCATATTTTACAGTTTTATATATTATTTTATATTCTTTAAATTATAATAGTTGAAATGTAGTTCAATTCTGATTGTTTCTGCAATGATAGCAATAGTTTAAAATAAATTTGAATTGCTCTGTATAATACTTTTATTGATTTATTTAGTTTTTCATGTATTTAGTTTATTTGTCCTTTTGTTTATATTTTTGTGTGTTCTTTATTTGCTTTGTAACCTTTGTACAGATCTGCAGATGGCAATAAATTTGCCGAAACGTTGGTGAAAATTTGAAAAAAAGAGTTTTTGTTAACCGAACCCAACATCCATTTTACATCAAAATCTTTTCAATGTTGAGTATACATATATGAGTGTCTATTTTCATTTTTAAGTTACATATATCCATTTTAGCTAATGGATAAAGTTGGATTTTTTTTTTGTATAGGTGGACTTTTGTTTATTTTTTATAAAATCATTTTAAATAATTTTCAAAATCATATGGAACCAATTAGCAAGTTTTCATAATCATATTACACGAGAGTGTTAGTTGATTAGTAATAGATCTACTTCTTTTTAATTGTTTAATATTGCAAAAATTTGTTTTTTATGCGTGTTATAAAGATAGCAAGTGATAGTAAAATTGTTTCTGCATATAATACTATATGGTATATTTAATATATATACAAATAATTAACTATTAAATTAATTTGTAAGGTTAATCATTCGGGTTTAGTACTGAAGTTCCTTTTTGCTGCAGTTATTGCGTCACCCTCCAATTCGTGACTGTTACTTATCGAATATAATTGATATGAACCCTTTAGTTGAGTAAGTTTCATGTATTACACAAAAAAGTTAATACTTATCGATATATTGAATAAAACCATTTGTTCATTCATAGAAACAATTTTGGATCGATTGTTCGTTTGAAGAATAGAAAGAATAATAACATGGCTAGCAAAAGGGTCAACAATATCCAAGTACTAATTCCCAATCACGGGGCTGTTCTCAAATTAAAAGGTGATAGTGGTAAGTAAATCTTTTACCCCTATTTTTTATTCTTATGAATTTAAGAATAAAGTAATCGCTTCATTGAATTTATTTTTTGGAAAGTGTGGTTTCCAAAAAAAAGATTACCTATCTGTTATCGTTATACTCGCTCTATATTCATTAATAATAGTCCTGCAGCGAACAATTATCGAATAAAATAATGTATCTATTTCTTCTTCCTCGAAAGGCGAAATGGAAAAATTTCAATTTCAATAAGTGCGATAGCGCTGTTACATCTAATTCTTATTGGTTATCCAAAATACTCCTTACTGCTTACCCCATACAGTTCAATTTAAAATTAGTTTTTTTTTTTTATAAGTTTAAAGAATATTTCTTTTCAAGTAACCATTAAAAAAATGAAAATACATTGTGCCTTAGCTCAAAACAAAGCAAGTAATCATATCAGGGATTCTGTAAAACAAAAATGAAAGTAAAATTGTGAATTTTGCAAAACCTAGATTTTCGAACGGCTTATTTGAGAAACCGTATATTTAATTTGTTATTACAGTTATATTTAAGTGAAATATTTAAATCGGAGCATATTGCATTTCTGCTTTACCTACTAGCTACAATACTAAAAAAAGTACAGTAAAGTCCTCTACATATAGGAATTATCATACAGTTTTTAGGCATTAATTGTACAAACTGTATCGCATCTGGATAGAGCAGTATGGAACTTAGTTAAACTATGAACCTAATGTACAAGTCACCCATATTTACACAGAATATTATCATAATTTGTACTATAATAAAATTTTCATTTGTTTCTTTCATTTGTACGAACTCATTCCTCTTTGCTAAAAGCAATGGACTTTACTAATACAGACAAATCTGCTTGTGACATCTTGGTGTCGTTGAGAATGGTGTATCTGCAGAATTTACATGAAGCTTCTAAACATGCATGAGTAAGGGAAATTTATTTTATTAGAGACTTGTTTATATGCAACTTCGTCAATAATATCATCAAACAAGAAGGAGGATCAAGTATTTTCTAGATAGAAAGGATATTTTTTACTGTTACCACTAGCTTTACAGAAATAAATATGTTTAATGTTCGACTTTTACAAAAAAATCTGAGCATTTCTCTCTACATTGCAATTCTCAAGTTCTACACATAATGTGCTAGTTTGAAGCTTTTAAAGCAGCAAAATTTTCCCGCGCGCTACCTGCTTCATTTTCTTGTCATGAACAAGGGGTTTCGGGTTTTCACCCATCTTCAGGAAACCTTGCAAACAGTATGATATCACTAACTTGTACAAGGAGAATCAGTTTACAAACTCTTGGTTTTTTTTAAGAAACTATGAAAATTGCTGATCTGGCCAATTTTTAAGTGGGTCATGTGTAAGCTGATTTTGCCTTGTGAAGTTTAACCGTAATAACCGAAACCGATCGACCACCACAAAAAGAAGCAGGCTTGCGCGGAAAAAGCCCCTGATGTTTTCTAGCACTGCGGGCATACTTAATTGTCTTTCATTGCTTGAAACTGTAAATGTTGGATCTAAAAGCTCGAACTACTGCAATCTAAAAGATTTATTATGACTGAAAATGGAAAAACATAATTTTCTGACTCACAGGGTCACCAAATCTATGTGGGCAATGGAACACATAAACCTTCTTATTAACAGGTTAGATTGAAATGCGATGTGAAACACTCACATAACATTCTCTTATTGCAAATATCACATTTTAACTCGCAACTTTTTTTTTGCTGAAACTTTTAATTAACGGATAGTAGCCCTTACCCTACATAGATGGTAGCGATAAATTACACCAGTTAATTTTTGGGTCAGGTAGTGAATTTGGGTATTATACATAGTAGACCTCATGGCAGCACTGTTGTTTAACTAATAAGCAATTTGAACTTCTTAAGTTCTAAGCTCTCCCAAAATCCATCTAAAATCAATTTTTTCGGAAAATAGATTGAAGTAAAAGGATGGGTTCATATTTTTGCAGATTACGAGTAATAGAATAAATGGAAGTTTATATTATTCAGAAAATATTTTAACGTTTTAAAATACGAATAGAATAATATTGGTGTGAAGTGAAAGGGTTAAGGTCCGGACGGCGGGCAATCGAGGGTCTGGAGATTTGAGTGGAGTGGGGCTTATTGCAGGCAGTATTGGTCTAGCTCTCGTACGGTCAACAAGTCTAGTGAATAAGTCTGATGTGGAACACTCTAAACGACTTTTTCTTATTGCAGTTACTATAATCTAATTGATGAATTTTCTCATATGTCAGAGAATTTCATGAGATGCCAATATAAGCTATGAGAGTTTCCTTACATTGGAAAGGTAAAAAAAAGAAAAGAAACTAGTATTGGTCTCACATGTAACGCTGAGAATCAGAAATGTTAATTATGTAATCACATGAGAAAGAATAACCTTATATTTTAAGCCAGTTTGTAACTTCTGACCAAAAATAGATCAGATATTAGCCATGTTCATTATTCTAGGCTTACAGATAGAAGGAGAGCCTCGTTAAGTGACCAATATCAAACTCACATTTCAGAAACCTGACTTACTAAATGGTTTATATCTCTATTCCTTTTTAGTGCGAAGTCAGACTATAATCGCCGCTTCTTGAAGCGATGAACTTGTTAAGTTTTATCATGAACTGCTCAGAAACGTATTAGAATAGAATAGTTGTTGACCAGAAATGTTCAGTATGGTTGCAAGATAACATATCCACTTTTCATTCTGACCCTTCAAAAATTAAATGCGCTCGGCTGATAAGTTTCCTATCACGCCAGATTTGTCTCCTGCAGATTATCATATGTTTCATGCTTTTACCACCTTTTACAAAGAAAAAATTTCAGAACTGAGGAAGAAGTCAATAAGCTTTCTTAAAATTTTTGTCTTCTAGAAACTCGGAACTTTCTAAATCTGCAGCCTTTATTTCTCGCTGACGACAGTGAACGCAGTAATGGAAATTATTTTGAATAAGTAAACAAATGTTTAACTTTTTCTTTTATCCTGGGCCCATCGTCTGCATTAAAGCCATCTGGCCTCTCCCAATATCTGTGAACTAACATGACTTTTCAACAGTAAAAATAATTGTTGTATTTTGCATAGTAATAACGAACGACGTAAAAACCAATAGTGAAAATGGGCGTAACAAAATACTTTTTTTTTCTAACGACCAGTCGAGGGAATCACTGTATACTATTGACTAGCAATCATTTAATAATATTATACAGGATATTAGCTTTTATTTTTCAAATTTGAAATGTACTTTGTTAATATTTCTCTAATTTGAAAAAGCGAGTTGGTTATTTTTTTTAGTCAGCTGAGCGCGGGATACTATATCCTTTCTCTAATTTGGTTGGTTGCCTAATGGCTATTAGGGCCGCGTGCTTATTGTCAATCTCTCCATTTTCTTACTTATTTTGCCGTTTGTGTTGGTTTTTAATCATGTCTGCTCACTTTTACATCAAGTGGGAGGATGTTTGCAGAATGTTGAACTTAATGAGAGACATCAGCCGCATGGAGTTTATGACTGAAATACTAAAAGGCAGGTACATACCCTTTGAAAACATTCAAGATTACTATGAAGCTTTGAATCGCAAATTTTACAACTATTGGTATTATTCAGGTAAGCCACAAATTCATCTTGCTACCAGTATCGTTGAACGAATACTACTTTATCAATTTAACAATGCTAGAAGTGAAGTGCCTAAACCTCCTATGGTAGTTACTGTAAACTGTTATAACTTTTAAAGTGTTATGGAACACTGTTTAATTTTCCTTGTTTTATCGTATGACAAAAAATAATTACACGTGAGAGATTGTTTGCAAAATTTTGAGCCAGTTTATGGGTTGTAAATTGTAATTCCTCTATTAGACTTTGCACCTTGAATGAGTGAACATCTTTCGAAAGTTCTTAGGGCAGCTTTTGCATTAGCTAACAAACGAATTGGTTAACAAATGTTTATAGCGGTTGAACATTTTCAATGGCGTTATAACCTAGTAATTCGTTGAGAAAGAGTGATATCCCAGATAATTTTATGTTCGAAATCCAGTGAAAAGAGGCATATTTTTTAAGAATTTTTGTGAATTCTATTATCTCATATAATACTTATTAAATCAGTTCTGTTTAGTTGAAAGGAAAAAAATATTTCAGGTTATTCCACAACAGTTATGAGAAGAGATTCAAGGTCAGATTATTGGGAGGACGTAGGTAAATGCATTTTAATAGTGATAATTCTTTTAATTAATGATTTTCTTTTTGTGCGCCCAATTGATTGGATCGCCTTTGAATATGCCAGTTTGTAACCTCCCTGTATCAATATCGGTTTCATTTTATATCATTAAATGCAATTTTTGACATGTAAAATATCCTCTACATGCCCTATCTACTTTCCCCGTATTGTACGTACCTAGCTAAACAATGCGTCCTTAAAGAGATTACATTTGAATAAAAATGACTTTTATCTTCCTAATTTTTATCTACCACGATTCTGATCATCATATTTTATCGAAGGCACTTTTTATAATAGCTAATCTTTGAGTTTTTTTTGTTGATTTTTGCTTCACTTTTTATTACAGTATTCCTCAGTCAATAGTGCCTAATAATCGCGAAATTATTAAGTCGAATTTACTCGTATTCTAGTAACAGCCCAAACAAGTCAGATAAACAGAAAACTTTTTTGCCTTCTCTTATTCTTGTAAAGGACAGTATTGTCTTGCTATAATTTTGTATAATTTATTGAATCATAAATTATTATCATTGCTACTTTGTTTGCTGCACATTAACGAAAAAGGTATTTCAAGCGATTTTTTTCAGTCACATCCGTTAAACCATTTGAATTTCTGCTGAGGGTTTTATTTAGATATTCAATTTTTTTAATGGTATTTTCTATTGTTGAAAAAAGGGTCTCAGTTGATTAAGTTGGATAAGTTGATTTTTCTAATAATAGTAATAATAATACCCTACAACTCACGTCTAGCGAGATGCAGTGTTGTCATCAACGGGAGAACACTACCCGGAGGCGGCAGCGTGCTAGAAAGCTCTATGCGTCAATGATTCCACATATTGGCATGCCGGGTCCCATACTTTTCCACTTTGTTAAATAGCTGTTTAAAGTTCACAGTGGATTGTTTATCTTTTTAATCATTAACAGTTTGTCATTGTCACTTAAAGGGGCATGATATTTCAGGTTACTTTAGAGAATACGAGAGGCACACCAGATCTTACTATAACGGTAATAGTGCAATGGGTAAATGAAATTTTATTATTTTGATTAATTTTTGGAAAATGCACAATCATTTGCAAAGTGTTGAACTTTAGTTTTTTGTTAAAAAAAGAAGAAAAAAAGCTGATGAAAACTAGTGTTTGTTTATAGTCTAATTTTCAGGATATAGATCTGACACAAGAAAGCAGTGGCTCGATCATTGTTACCTAGGTAAACGTTATTGTTTTAGTAGATTTTTGTTATTAAATGTATTATTATGCTCTAAAGTGCTATCTCTCTTTCTGGTCATAGGTTACATTTGAGAGTTTCTTTGATTTCTATTAATGCCTTTTATTTGTAGTCTTTAAAAATAATACAATCATTGTTCAACTAGAATGAATCCTAACGTTATTTTTCCTAGCAAATATGGTAAAACACGTATGTGAGCTTGCCAATTTTTACTGTATTGGGGAGATATTAAATTTATAAAAATGTTAATAAATTGCACCGTATTATTTCAGTGTGCAAGATTGTAATTATTAATAGTTTTAATGTGTAATTAATTATTAATTCCATACAATCATTTCTGTTTAAAATAAATGTGGATGAAAATTTAAAATTTGTTACATAACGTTAATGTTTGTTCACCTTCAGTTTTATGCGGATAGTAGTATTGTATAATTTTTATTGATAAAACTCTAGAAATTTATAGTATTTATAAATTAAATTAAATTAAATACTATTAATTCTGTTATAAAGTAATGAAGTCCTGCTTTGCCTTTGAAAATCCAGATTTAGACAGTTCATTGTTGAACATTGTATACGACAGTTAACACTTATTTTAAACAAATAGAAAATCTTTTTTTTTTTTTTTGAGGAGTTAGTTGTAAACACTTATAAGTTCACTATTGTAGTTATTAATGCCAAACGTTTTGCATGAATTAATTTGTTAACATTGAGGTATCAACTAAATCTGCTCTGTGCACGTCTATGTTATCACACTGTTTGGACAAAAACGTCCTGACAATGGGCGAACGCCCAAAACCTGTCGATGACCACTAAAAGAAGCAGGCTATTGCGGAAAAGTCACTGAAAATTTTTTAATGAATAATTTTTTTTGTGCAAAAAATATAGGCGAAACACTCACACGACTTTCTCTTTTGTAATTTACGTAGTTATTAAAATTGACAAATTTAATATAATAGACAAATGATTTTACTAAATGTTTAGTTGTCTTCAATTTTACATCAAGGGGAAAAACGACTTTCAAAAAATCAGTTTTTTCTGAAAAAAATTAGAACCCTAAGTGATATATCTTTATATGTATAGTTAGTGTACCACATACTACGAAAGTCCGATGGTATCTTTTTGGAGAAAATAGTAGAAAACAAAAATAACTGTTTAGTAAAATCGTATTTCCGATCAAACTATTTTTTCCAAACTTGGAATTTTGGTAGCAAATTTAATTGTCATTAATATTATATAGATGATAGCAGTGTAAAATAAATTGAATAGGCCTTTCGAAGAAAGCGTAACCGTAATTCTTCCCAAAAACTCTAGAAGTGAATTTTCATGGAAAAAAGTTTTATGTCTCCGCTTGTCTAAAAGACTAGTCTTGCAAAAAGTCACCCATGTCGAAGAAAAGAAAAAAAAAAAGTCTTTGAAATAATTTTAAAAATATTATTGGAAATAATGTTCGAACTAAATGATATTACTGTCTCTTATTTCGAGTAAGAGGAATTATGCTATCTTGTCAAATTTTCAAGATTGAGTTTGATTTTAGGGAATTCTGCGGAATTTGAGGCGGTAAATTTCAAATGTTGATTTCCTTAATTCTAATAACGCTATCTCTTGGACTACGATGTAACTACATTGAAATGACTACCTGAGCCAAGGCGCCATGGGTGTCTACCAGCATGTAACCTCACTTTTCTTTAAAATATGTTGGAACTCTGAACAAAATTGCTAGGTATAAAGAAAATTTATCAATTACATAATAATATTAACTGCAATAAGAGAAAGTTGTGTGAGTGTGATACACAAATTTTTACTTTCTCTTATTATTCGTAAGAGAAAGTATTGTGATATGAAATTTTCCATATTGAGTTTTCACCGGAAACATCCGTTTTGAGATCCCCTGAGTTCCAAAAATTGGCCTGACATCATGCTCCGCTCTTCGAGCACTACATGAAATTATTTGTCTTAATCACTGTCAACTAACTTCTTATGAAAATGACTTAATTATTAACTTTTATAAACATAAAAGAAAATAAAACAACCTTATTTCAGAATAAAAATAATACGATAAATCGATCATTTTTTTTTCAATTTAATTATTTTTTCTATCTTTTATTTTTACTTTACTATTGTAATTATTGTTTTCCTTTCAGTCTCTGATTTTTTTTTTTAATCAATCATATTTTGAAATGCTGATAATTCGAAAAGTGCTCATCATTCAAAAATTTAAATTTTTCAATGATATATTTATTAAATTGAGAAGAAGTCCCTCTGCAACAAAGTGTACTTTGTAGATGGCAAATGTATGCCCTGGGTTGGACGTTGCAACAAAATTTGCCTTGCGGAAGAAGGGCTCTGCACTCCCGATTACCGTCTAGGGAGATGTCTGGTCACACGAGCATACTGGGCATGGTAGAATATTGAACCTGTGAAGATAGGCTGCCATTTTACCATGCCTTGAAAGAAGCTGTATCAGCTTGTAATTGATTTTGAAATGCTCCATTTCAAGACGATCGCAATGGATGGAAAAATCCTTTGGTCAGTTGGCCTGTCAATGAGTCTTTCCAAAGCTTTTCCCGATCTAAACCGGGGTTGTTGGATATATCCCTTCAAGGCAGTTAGGGGAAAATTGTTGTAACTGCTAATTATGTCCTTGTCTTTGGAGGCCGTTTTTGCCAGCTTATCTGCACATCTGTTACCGTCCACGTCAGCATGGTCTTTCACCCATGATATACAGTAAGGAACGCTGCCTGAGTCTAGATAGCCTAATTCTAATTGCTTCAGTGAGCGGAAGATGTTTTTCAGAGAGTCAATGGTTATGCGGCTGTCGGTTGCAATTCTGATTTTTTCATCAGAACATACATGTTATTCTAACCAATCCAAAGCCTTCACAACTGCTAGCTGCTCCGCTTGGTTGTTAGAACAATGCCCAGTGTGTGTGTGTGTCTCTCTCTCTCAGTGTAGGTGGGAGGAGCACATCCTAAAATCGAAAAATTGAAGAATGTTCAAACTCAATAATTCGTTAAAAGGCTACCAGGAGACCTGATGTACGAATAAGCTTTTCGTAAAATTTGTTCAACCGGATGTGCCACTTTACTGAATGGTTTATTCAGTTTTTGTGATTTTCTCGAAAACGGCTCCAAAGATGTTCTTCAAACTAAGTCATTTAAAAGGGCTTTTGAGGTAGGTGCCTACCAACAGGTAATGTTTTCCTCTAAAATGTTATCTAGTTGATTATAAAATTCTACCATCCAAAGAAAATCAATTAGAAATAAATCGAGTGCCAAAATTCCGAGTTTCAAGAAAATAGTAAACCGCATGTGCGTTTTTACTGAACAGTTTTTCCAGTATTTGCTATTTTCTCCATAAAAACTTTAAATTTGGTATACTAGCTATAAAATGTGTCAGTTACTACAGCAAGAGAAAGATGTGAGAGTGCTTCACACCAGATTTTTTATTTTAAAGTTGAACATATTGATATAACAATAAATCAAACTTTTATTACACTTACTCCTAGTGAGGTGAAGTATTGCGGTCGTATCCAACTTCGGAATTGAGTTTTCACGGAAAATACATGTTTTGAGGTCCTCTGAGTACATTCATATATAGGCTGTCTCTCTCTTTGTGTATGGTTGTGTGTTGTATATAAAATGTCACTAAAACGAATGATCGCAGCAATACTAAAGTTGGTATTCCATTTAGGTACTACTGCCGCTTATACGAAGTTTCATAAAACCCGTTGGTGTTTTTATGAAAAAATTAGCAGGAAGCTAAAAAATAAGTTCAGTGAAGTCTCTCATCCCAGTCAGCCGATTTCCTTCAAACTCGGAATTGTGGCACACATATAATTGTAATGAATATTATGTAGATGATAGAATCGTATAATAACTAAAATTATACTTTCGTAAATAAACCAAAACCTTCCTTAAATGAAAGGAAAAATAAATAAAAGTCATAGACCACCTAAGTGTTTGTAGTGCAAAGACTAATTTTAAAAGAATATTGATGTGTTCCACCTACCAATTAAATATAAAATCACGATTTCAATTTTTGTTATCAATATTAATAAACATTTTCTAAAAAAACAGGTACCATATTGAAGAATTGTTGGTAGGGGTGCGTGCTAACATATAGTAACCGCGCAGTGATCTAGATGTATATGATTAAATTGCCCAATAAACAGATCTACTGCGTAGTAAATATCTGTTCTTGAAATCCACATTTCTTTGTGTTTTAAAACTTTATCGAATATCGTGTTTTCTGCAATCGATAGATATTTTCATTCCTTTATTAAAAATTTTAGTAAATTATTTCTATACCTTGTCATTTTTTTATGGGCTTAAATTATGAAAGAATCACTGCCGAATGACCTTATTATCGCCTAGATAAATAATAAGGTTTTTTTTCAGAAAGAGAAAGTATTGCGATCTTGTTAAATTTTCTAAATTGAGTTGTCACCGGAAATAAGAGGTCTGTATTAGGAAAAAAATGTTATTCTAGATAGTCTGTGTGTGTGAGTCAGTCAGTCAGTCAGTCCTAAGTCACAAATTTCCCAGAATCATATTGGAACTCATTTTTAAGAAAAAATATTTCAAATAAAAGAGATGGGATTATTATATGCAGTTTGCATTCCATGTTTAAAGGAAACCGTTGGAACTGTTTTCGACAAATTTCCTAAAACTAAGCTGCTCTATAAACCCGAACCGATTTCTTCAAATTTAGAATTCTAGCAAAGTATTTTTCTTAATATCATAGATGTTGAAATTATATAGTAGCAGAATGTTAGTTGCACTTTAGAGGAAAGCTTACAGGCTCATCCAGAAAGTTTAAAGAAAATCGTTAGACCCATTTTTTAGAAAATCGCGAAAAATGGTAACCTCTCAGTGAATTCTACTTCCTTTGAAAATTTCCATTGAAACTTTCGTCAGAAAATTTTTATAAATTTTTGTTTATTTGTTTCATTTTAATTTTTCAATCAAATCAAGTTTGATCTTGCGATTTTTTGTTTTGTTATTGTATACACACCCACTTTTTATAAAGTTATGTTAGATTTTATAGTCCTAGCAGTCACTACACCTTACTGTCCAGAGGTCGGCAGTACACTGAGAAGGCTTCGGGCGCCAATGACCATAGATGTTGTCGCGCCTAATGAATCCATCGATACGAAATTATCTTAATTTCAGTTTGAAGAAAAAAGCTTTTGAATGGCACCGATTGAATTAAATTTTATTTATATACTATTGTATATAACTACTTCCTAAAAATTGAGGAACTTAGAAATCATATAATTTTGTGGCAGTCAGGAAGAAGTTTAAATCTGCAAAGCGGATGTCACATACCTGAATCTGAAGCAGTAGTGTACACAAAAGTAAAATTTAAAAATTATAAACACTTGTTTAAGCCTGCAGGTTTCAGAAGAGACTTATAAGTTCAGTATTTTTACCAGTATTTTTATTATTTCGCCAATATTAGTTATCACTGATAAGAAATAGGGGACAATAAATAAATTGCTAATTCTGCTCACATCATTTAATTGTGAGCGTTCTTGTTTATTAGTTTTATGACACCGACATGCAATAAAACTTTTTAAGGAGGTTCAATCATTGTGAAGGCATTTTTTTTTTGTAACGGTGTACCTTCTTTTTTCTCTTAAATTTTATTATGTTGACATGGTTGATAATTTTTGTTAAATACAAAGACTAAACTGCGCTGCTCACTTATTGGGAAAAACACTTATTGGTGAATTTCGGGTAGTAAGAGAGTAAGTCAATAGCAGAAAGACTGATGATTCTATTCACTCTGATGTTCTAAATGTTCTAAAAACGGTGCACCATCTCCTTATCCCAAGATTGACCATGTTATTTGTTGGTTTTATTTTTTGATATAAACTTTTATCGAATTGCAAAAAAGTGTTGTACTATTCTAAGAAAGATATTTTGTTGAGGACATGACGCCGCATACACTTCTGTTGGTCGGGTGTTAGCCATTTATTTTGTCACCTTTAAGGAGTCAGAATTTAAATTCTGCTTGTAGAAAACTGATTTCATAGGAATACAGTCCTTTTTTCTTTGATGACTTCAGATTCTTGTTTAGCTTGTTTACAAAAAGAAATATTGCGATCGAATAAAATTTTTGCACTGAAAATAATGTTTTGGGAGAGTCATGAATATGGAAAAAAATATTTTTAGCGTGTGCTTAATATATATGGTGTGGATATGTTGTATATGTGTGAGAGTTAGCATAACTCAAATACGAAATCACAGGAAGTTCAAACTTATGCTCCCAGAAATCACTAGCGATTTGACAAAGTTTTGTCACAATCCGTTCATTAGACAGGGACGTCACTGAATGGTTTTTCAATCATTCTAAATCTTGAACATGGACTGGCGAATTTTTAAATATGTAGGTCGATTACTTTTATGTGAAATATGTTTTCATAAAAATTGATTTTAGTGAATTTCGAGGGTAGCTGGCGCCTTTACGCTTGCCTATGCTTGTAAACTGCATATTAATACATGAACGATTCAGTCATCTATATTATATTAAGGGTCGCTACATGTATTGCTAATTTTCCGAAAGAAAATCCCTTAACCTGAAGTGGGCTTTCACTGAATGGTTTTTTCCTGTATTTCGCAGTTTTCATGGAACGTTTTGTTCATCTTGGAATATAATTATGCGCAAATAGAGTAATTCTAACACTTTTAGTAATACATATTTTAATTTTTATTAATACAGTGTTATTAATATGTATGTTTTCTGGATTTTAGGTGATACTTTGTATAAGTTTCGCATTAATCTTCCCTTTAAACTGTCATTTTATTCTTAAGTAACGTACTATTATATAGACATTTAACGGACAACTAAATATTTAGTACAAATTTCCACTTTGAGCTAATTTATCAAAAAGAATATTGAGAATTGCTATAGAAAGAAAGTTTTATAAACGTTTCATACTAAAATAATTTTTTAGTTATTTTACTGTTTCTAAAGTATTTTGATTGAAAAGGATTGATTGTCATGCCAGCAATCTCAGGGACCTTTGTCAATTTCAACCGGCGATCATTCATAATGATTATGTGGACTTCTTGGATGATTTCTACGGTTATAGTCGATTTGGGTCATCCAGAACGCTCAGTTTCTTGAGTGCTCGTTTGAAGTCCGCTGCCTACGTTTGAGAGTATTAAATGAAGCAGACTCCCCCCAATGTTGCGTCTAACTCCGCCTTTATCTCTGCAGGAATATTTTATCACGGCCTGCCTTTGGATTTTGCCTACTTGGAAAACAGCAAAACTTTATAACTTTGAAAAGACACAGATTAAAAACAGCACAAAGTAGCTCTGTCAAATGTTTAGGTTGTACTAAAGAAAGATAGAATAGTGAAAATGGCGCCTCAAGCGCTATCTCTTGGGGAGGTCGGAAACTTATCCTCCCATCCTCGAT
Source organism: Triatoma infestans (assembly GCA_011037195.1). Lineage (NCBI taxonomy): Eukaryota > Metazoa > Arthropoda > Insecta > Hemiptera > Reduviidae > Triatoma > Triatoma infestans. Next base: position 42,693 of record JAAEAF010001357.1, on the reverse strand, counting down.
TATGTTCTTCACAATATGGTTCATCCACTGGAAGTTTTTTCCGGAATAACGTAGGATGATTAGCAGATTTCGTTAGGGTTGATAGAAGCGCTACTTGGTCTACAGTTTAGTGGATTACACATGATTAATTAATTATGATCTACAACCTAAGTTTTCCCATCATTTGTATTTAGTATTAATTTTAAAGCCAAACTAAATGTTTAGAGGTCGACGATAATTATTAGATAATCAATTTAGAAACTATGTTGTCATAGCTAATAAGGATGAATTATATTGCAGATTATCGAAGACATAATTGGAAAGAGGCTAGTAGAAAATGGAGTGGTACAAGAAGTTTACATGCTTCTTCAGCGGGAATAAATACGTGAATAAAGTGATTGTAAGGGGAAGTCGGGTGAATGTTTCTGGCAGATTTTTGACTGAATGTTCCATTCGCTCCAGGTTATGGGTCCCTTTGTCTCTTGCAAAAAGTGACCAGCCCGCAGTTAATGATTCACTCTGACGGCGAGAATAATGTTCGAATTGTTCTGTAGTGTAGTAAGCATTTCTTTAGTTTAATTTCTGATCTATTGGTTTATTTTCCGAATTTTTAGTTTCTCTTACTTGAAAGTATTACGATAGTGTCGGATATTCGAAATTGATTTTGCACCGGAAATCGATGTTTTAAGGTCCTCTGAGTATAAAGTTTTTTTTTTGGCGAATGGTCAATGGTGTGAACAATGTCAAAAACAAAAAATCGCAGGAAGCTCAAACTTGCTATTCTGCTTGGTTACTACAATCGCAACTGAGGCGAACGTTTCAGTATCCCTACCACCTCTATATATTTGTTAGGGCAAATGTATAAAATTTCAAATTTAAAGGAAAGTGTCGTTTTTATAACAGTATTAATAATTGGATAAAAAAAAAGTTGTATAAATGTTTCAGATCAAATTTTTAGTTTATGTCCTGTTCGACATCATGTATTTCAGTCGAATTATTTATTTATTATTACTTTAAATTTTACTTTTTGTTATTTTCTCTTACTCCTAGTAAGAGGAATTATTATAATCGGGCCAAGTTTTCGATATCGAGTTTTTTCTGGAAATACTCGTTTTGAGGTCTCCTAAGTTCAAAGAAGTGGTTTTTATAAAACTGAGTGTGGTATATATATATATATATGTATGTATGTATGTATGTATGTATGTGAACACCATAGCTCAAAAACAAAAATCGCAGAAAGTTCAAACTTGATTACTTTTTTATGGTCATAGGATCAGACAATAATTAACTGGCAAAATTCCTCAACCGGAACTACCACTTTACTAAATGTTTATCTCCCTTTTTGCGATTTTCTCGAAAATCGTTCCAATGATTTTCTTTAAAAATGGAATATACTAAGAGCTACAATTTTTTTAAAAATAATTTCTCTGGGAAAATTCATTTAAGGCGGCTTTTAGGGGGAGGATTGTAGGTTTTTTTTTTTCTTTTTTTTTCTCTGGTCGTGGTTACACAGACCATTCGACGACCATATTCTTCTATTACTTGATCCCTTACAATTCATTTTTACATGTTCTCAGCACTCAAAATTATTTTAATAGATCACATTTTTCTCGAATAATTTAAACTCAATATTTATATATAGTTAAGTACTCTATTAAACTTTGTACAACCTCTGGAGAGTTTGAAATTATTATTACTATGATTACATTTTCATAAATGAATGGGTTTGTGAGATACGGCGTAATTTTGTGAATTAATTCTGTTCTTTCTCGTTCGAATTTAGTGCAGCTAATTATCACATGCTGGAAATCTATTTCTTGACAGGGATTACAATAAAGAGAGTGTCTAAGACCTATCCTGCATAAATAGCTCCCACACACCGCATGATCTCAATTTATTGATTGTGGCTATAGCAAATCTGTTCCAATTTAAATGCTTAAACCAGCAGTTTTGAGATCTTACTTATGACAGATCTTTCCTTAAGTGAAGTCTCTTGTGCTTTTTGCCATTCTTCCACTACTTTCAGAGTTAAATATTTTTTTAAATCAGAGATCTGGATTGAAATATCTTCAGTCTCACCGCTCTCCATAGCTTGCTTTGCCATCGCATCCAGTATTTCATTGTTTCTGATGCCACAATGAGCTTTAGTCCAAGCATAGTTTACTTCAACCCCTTTAGTTTTTAAAATATTTAATATTTCTAATATTTGAAGTGCTATATCGTTTTGATTTTTTGATATAAATGAATGGTTTATTTTCATTAAGGCACATTGATTATTATTAAGTATAGCAAATTTACTTTTAGTATGAGGGGGGTGGGGTGTGAATTGTTCGCTTCCGAGATTGTTCTCACATGCATCCTGGATATCCAACTAGACGAACAACATCAATCGCCAGCCAGCCTAGTTCTTTTTTACTGGGCCGCGAGACGCGGAATGGCTGAATAGCCGAAGTCATGGTTTAGGAAAATAAAAACACTTTTAATATCTATTGTGAACAAATATATATACTGATATATTACTATTTAATCTGATCAGTTTACAAAATTTGGCTGAAGGATCGTAAAAGGCGCAATCTGGTTGTTATTTAATTTCGCCCCATCTGTATTTTATATGCAATAGGCTCCTAGCAGTATTCTTTCAATAGTTTTGAAATTCTTCATTTAATAAATGTTGTAAATTTGCAGCATTTTTTAAAATATGTACTTTAATTGGGTTAATATATATGTCATAATTATATTCAAACATGTTTATTTTGTGCCAAATTGAATATATTTGAATTCTGCCATTACCATTAAACTTTCGCAATATAGTTGGAGATTTTTTCTTTCTCCAATGACTATAAGTGTGCACTTTTCTATTTAGTTGGCAGATACAATTATATAAGTCCCCATTTGTAGCTTCAGTTTTTAAAACAAATCTGTGAGACAAAAGTTGGCTCCTGTATTCTAGTGGAAGTTCAACTGTCAGTTCATATACACATTTAACGGGGTACTTCCCAACAATCCCAAACAACCTCAATGATTTATTTTGTATTACTTTTAATAGATGTAACGTTGTCTTACTCGCCTGTGCATAGAACATTGCTCCGAAGTCTAATAATGCTCTTAGGGTTGCTTTATGAAACATAAGCGCCACTTCTGGGTCTGCTCCCCACCTGTAATGCGTTATAGCTATTAATATATTATAATTACCTACTTTCGTAGCCGTCTCCTTTATATAAGCTTTCCAGTTTAAGAGCTTATATAATGTAATACCCAGAAATTTAACATTCCTTAAACATGGGGAATTGAAGCCACTTAGATCTACTATCCCAGCGAGAGGAATTCTTCTTTTTCTCGTAAAAGGGCACAACATCGACCTACTTTCTGATAATATCATACCATTTTCTAATAACCATCTTTTTAGTTTTGTTACTGCTTGGGATAAAACTGTTTTACATTGCTTGATAGACGTTCCCATCACATAAATACATACGACATCGGCGTACTGACTAATTTTTACTCCTGTTAGTAAATGTTCCAGATGTGCTACGTATAATGAATACAAAACTGGACTTTTATGTTTTCTTATAAAGTGCTATTTTAGTTTGTTATTAAATTCTAATATCTAATTTAATTAGAATTCAATATGTTGCAAAATTCCGAGTTTGAAGAAAATCGCGTGTAGTAATAATAATAGTAGAATGATTAATATTGGGAGGGGGGGGGCAGCCGTGTTGGACCAGCATAACTTATAATTTTTTATTAATTTAGTAAAGGTGATTATTTAAAAGTGGATATATTTTTCTTCTTTAAGAAAAAGTATTGCGAGCGTATATTGAAAATTGAGTTTTTACCGGAAATACATGTACTTGAAGCCCCGTGAGTTCGAAAAAGTGTTTATATATATATATATATATATATATGAGCGTGTGAGTGTGTATATGGATGTATGTATGTAACAATATAACTCAAAAAAGAAATATCGCAGGTAGCTCAAAGTTGTTTTTGGTCATCATGAAAATCCCTTTTACCTGGGAGTACCACTTACTGAATTGTGTTTTTGTTTTTTATTGTTTAGTCGAAAACAATTCCAACTACGACATTGTTTAAATATTATATTTATATTACTCAAATGTAGTTCGACAAATTTTTTTTTAATATTTTTTCTAGAAAAATATTTTGGATAATTTGAATACTATTTTATAAAGGCTTAAATACTTTCGTTTGAAACGTTTTCCCGATAAAAATGATTTTCGATTAGATTATGAGGAGTTGAGACGTCATGGTCCCCTCTAAAGTGCCATTTCATTAAAGTGGAGATTCCCTCACCGGAATTTTTGGAAAACCCGAAATATTAAGCAAGTGTAGAAACAATTTGGCATGTAGATCATAGAAATTTAGGTTACACTGAAAGTCGTATGATATTTTACACCAGATTTTTATTTGTTTATTTTACTTATTCATAATTGCTTTTGTAAATTATTAACAATAAGAGGTGTAAAAGAAAAAGAGATGAAGTTTTGAATTTAATTTATATTTTTAAGGTAATCTAGTATAGACTTTGGTATCATCATTAAGTGATTGTTTTTTAATTTATTATACCATTGTTTTTTAATTTATTGCATATTAGTAATATATTTGTCAAACATTTGAAAATATTAGTAAGCAGACATTTGTCTTTGTAGGTTATATAATTATTTGAATCAGTGAGTCATAAGTTATATTGAATAAAGATTGATAATTGTAGTTGCAAGTTTTCATTTTGAATTTTTGATGGCTTTATGACCGCAATGAACCAACGTTTATTTTATTTTAGATTGATTTATCATTCTACCATAGAGTGAAATATAGATATATTCAAATTAAAATAAACTAAACTTGGCTTTCTTTACTCATAAAACCTTCAGAAATTAAAATTTAAAAAATTTCAGTTCCAATAATCAATTTTTATTAACCTGGGGTACTGAAATATAACAAGTGAATTCTGATAATTGTATATCATACAAAGACAAAAGTCTGCTAATATTTTCTAGATGTTGACAAGTATATTACTAATATACAAATAAAAAAAACGATATTTAATCATTCTGAACTAAGTAACCGTACAATAATTAAATTCTCCACTGTGTAATACATTAATTCATCAAAAAATGTTCTGGAAATGACCGAATAATTAAGGTCGAAACGTTAGCAGTTTAATATTAAAAGGATTATGTTCCTAGGAATCGAAACTTATTTTTGAAAAGAATATAAAATAACCTGCAAATATAAAAATAAATGAATATATTTTTCTAGACTCTTCAAACATTTATCTAGATTTTAACCCTCTTCATTGTTTTAGTTCTGACCGATCAACCATTGTCGTTTGTGATATAAAGATATAGTTGAAGTAATCTCTCTACACGAATTGATTGTAAACTTTACTCTGACGATGAATGAAAATCCGAAACCGGTCAGGACCAAAACAATGGAGCATGCTACAACAGGTATCATAGGTGTTAACCAGCATTGCGGATCCAACCACATATTCAACATTCTTTAAAAATTACTTTAAAAAACTGGTGTGAAAACTCATAACTTTCCCTTACTGCAACCAGTGTGATTATAAAATATAGATTTTCTTTTAACTTGAAATTTGTATTAAGTGGCTTCAACATAAATATAAAGTTGGTGGGGGTACATGGATTTGCACCAAGGCAGGTATTAATTGAAATGGTTTTGCCCAGAAGCAAGAAGCAACAACACTAAAAATTTAACGTTACAGACTCCTCAATACAAACACTGACACATGGGAATCTTTAAGGTACGGTAGGTTGCATTGGTTTTATTAGTCACCCTCTCTAAAATTTTATAACATTGTTTACCAACACATCCTGATAATGTTCTGGAAAAAATCTTGTGATATTTTCCAGCAGTGGAGCCCAAGCACTATGTTCTATTCTATTTTATTTCTAGTTGTAAAATTCCAAGGTGTTCAATGGATGACTGAGGTACTTTCAGTGCAGAATCCTTGGAACGACTCCTTGGAGATGGAGGACTCACCAGTGAACCAAGACTATTACTGTGAGAATTACGCCAATGTCCTTCAAGGTTATGTAAAGGGCAGGGGAGAACCGTACATTGTACTGAAATGGTATTAGAAGAAAACTTAACGTTGCTGCTGCTCCAGAAGCACCCTTTTGTTTTTCTCTACAACCTGTTTTCGAGCCGTTATCGATAAAATCGCGAAAAACTGGTTTAATCAAAGTAGTAAATCATATTTCTGGTCAATGATTGGTGATCAAAACCTTAATTCTTGTGGTATTTAATTGGAATATCAAATTTGAGCGTCTGCGATTTTTGTTTTTGAGATTTTTTTTTCACATAGAGAAACGTACATACACACCATTGCAAAATATTCTTTTCGCATCCAAAGGACTTCAGAACTCGTATATCCGAGGGAAACTCAATATCTAAGATTTGATGTGATCGCAATACTTTCTTTTTGCAGAAGAGAAAGTAATAAAGTCGTTTGAGTTTTTCATTAATATTTCTATTTTTAAAAAGATTATTCAGTTAGTTTGTTTTCTTAAATATCTTTTATTCTATTTGTTCGACTTGCGACTGCTTAGATTTTTTTCTTTTATAAAACATATGTAAATGTAAATCAGGGACTACTGATATTTCATCATTTTACTACGTGGTCTCATATCGGACACATTCTACGAGACTTTATTTTACGTTTGCGTTAGCATTCCAATGCCGAAGTTTGACCTTTGGTTATTAAGGTATGCTTCGCGTAAGTTACGAATGTATAAGTGTTATGTCATTTTTCAGGGTTTTGATTGATTTGAATATCTGTGGGATATCTATAAAAATGGAAAATTTATTAGTTAGTTGGACTGCAACTGAACTAGTGAAAAGTGATTGATTTTAAATTTTTATTATGTGCTATTTGTTTGACAAATCTGAGATAAATACAATAGAGGTGAACTGCAAGAAAAGTGATTAATTGCGACCGAAGCTTCAGTCGAAAAGGGGAAACATATCTAGATGAAGCATTTGGAAAATGCAGTTGTTACTACTGCAAGGAACCTCTTGAGATGTTCGCCACGTATGATTTCTAAGGATGTCTGGATTAAGCTTGCAATTGCCTCATAACGTTTCAAGTTTTCAATAACTTTAGTTTAAAAAGTTTCTACTTATCTTTAAACGTGAAAATATTTTTTAACAGAGTTGAAAAAGTTAAATTTAAAGTTGGCGGCATTATCTACGTCACAGTCAATAGTAATGCTGCTCCAAGTGATCTATCCATGAACCAAATGAATTGTTTTGTGTGGTTTGATGAAGCAACCTTATTCATTGTCTTGAGTTATTTTTGTGAACATATTTTATTGTTGTAAATATTCTCTGACTTTTTTGGTTTATGAACATATAGTTTGTTTATTGCCTTTCCTAACCTATAGAGATGCCTAATTTATCAAAACATGGAAGAGAAAGAAGTAAATACTACAATAAAGGTATGACCGTATTTGCCTTATTGGCCATGTTTGGTTCTTAGTGGCATAATATTGGACACATATTAATACTGTTATTCCTAAATTTTGTATATTATTTCGTAAAAAAAAATTATTTTTTTTTCGTTAATCATTTACTTTTATGTTAACGCACTATTCTTAATCGTTTAACGTCGCAAAATTACAGTTTTTTTTAAAATTTACGTGTAGCCATACATCAAAACGAAAAAAAATCAAGGCGGAATAAATTTACTTAAAAAATTTGCGCTCTGAAAACAAATCATATATTGAATTTAATTTTTCTGTTCTGCTGTTAATTTTGTTAGAGACGGCGTGAAATTACTTGGATGAAACGTGTAATTTGGGCAAGTTAGTGAAGTAGTAGTGAAAAAATACAGAATCAAGAAACTTTCAGAGGGTCCTTTACTAGAAATTGTTTTAAACAGTTGAGAATATTAATTGCAGGAATATTTAATTTCACTTGTTTAGAACACCTTCCAAACTTGTAAATTGCTCTTAGGTTTTTCTTATATTGGGTAATATGAATGTAAGTGAGTAATATACTCATTTTCCAGTTGTTTGAGGTACATACCCAATTGGGGTATAAATAGACAAGTCTACTTATGGGCAACAATGGGCTTGTGTTCTAGCAGTTAACTTAAGGAATACATAAGTCACGTTTCACAAAAATAAAAACTAGAAAAGGCTTATCTATTTACACTCCAGATTTTGTGAGTCTGTACAATATTTTATTTAAGGATTCATTTACCTAGTAAAATCTCATACAAAGCTCAAAATAAATTTGCGGGATTATATAAGTAGAAGCTAATGTTTTAGATTAGTAATGTAATGCTTTAGATTAGAAGGGGGAGATAGAGAGATTAGTTTAGAGAAGATGATCCAAACAAGCGAAATTAAATATTCGTGCAATTAAATTTCTCAAGTATTTATAATAATTTTGAGTTTTTCCCCAACGTTTTGTGACTTTTTTCATGTTAATTTTCTTTAATAAATGATTGCTATTGGGGTAATTAAGTATATACAATATAATTTCTAATGTATAATATAATAAAAGTTGAATGACCATTTTACTTCATACGAACTTGTTCTTTTTTCAAAGTCCGCCATAGAAAAGTAAGAGGGTTCCAATGTAAACCTCAGATGTTGAGTGTATGCTCATATATGCGCGAGGGCGTGTATTATAATTATTAATTAAAGTGTATGCTAATGCTCAAGAGTATAGATTAATTTTTATTCATATCACCAAATATGACAAAAATGAATTTTAATTTTAGATTAGTGACTTTGGTAAGCAAACGTGTTTTTTTATATGCTGGGAAAAATTTTCGCCGTTATTTACATTTTTTTTATTTTTTTTTTATAAATAATCAAGTATTAAGTAATTAATTTAAAATAAAGTGCAGTTTTCACTAATAGATGGTATCCATATAAGTTGAACATAAACCATTTTGTAAGTTATTAAATAACAAGCAAAGCATTTGAAATGTATTAATTACTTCGAAAATATAATTCTCCTTGATGAATTTAATTATTTCAAAATAGCCGTTGATATTATAAACTTTGCATACCACACTTTCCAAATTATTCGATCTATGAAAGGCATTTGACAAAAGTGCTAGCCATTATTTTTATAATTGATGTCACAAAAATTGTACAGGTTTTGAGCATGATGATAGAACTATGGTTCCTCATGAAAGTACAAGAAGAGTATCTTTCAAGAACCACGGCAGAAGGAATAAACACAATAGGCAACGTGGATGGGATAGCAAAATAAGGGCGCTTCTGCAAGATGATGATGTGGAAATGAATTCAAACAGTCGATCCAATGAAAGATAGTAAGTTGTAGTTAGTTTTATTTTTTATGTAATAACTGGTGCTTTGTATGTCTTTCAGTTTACCCCTTTCTTGATTCCGTGAGTACTATCCCAATAAAGGCGGCTAAAAGTTAATATCACAATGATATAACTGCGTTGTATTTTTAAGTTTGCAAAGAAATAATTGAATTTCATAAAATAAATTTAACTATCATTCTTTCTAGTGGCTATATGTCATTTCCTTATACACCTCCGTTTCTTCCTATCTCCTTAATTAATGATAGGAAACTGATGCAGCCTTTTTTTTTCCAAATTATTTTTATTATTCAAGCTTTCGGTGGTATAATGTCTCCTCCATTCTAAGGGAATATACAGGGTTACCCAACTAATGTGCACATCCCATTTATCTCCTGTCTCTTTGAAGATGGAAAGATTGTAAATGGTAACTCCCCTTATTTTCCCTTTCTGAACCGGGCATGCGACCAGCTTAAAAATTTAAAAATGAAAGGAGGAGGGAAAAAGACTTTTAACAAGTGAGCAAAACTACTTATCCGATTTTCATGTTCTTGGCACATGTTTCATAAAAAAAAATCGTAATTCCAGGAAAAAAAAAAATGTTGGGATTTCCTGTTTTAGACAAAAAGTTAGCACCGGTTTGGGCACATAGCACATTTCGCACATATGGGCGGCTGTCATATTCTGAATCTATGCAAAATAAGGGGGTTACCATTTACAATTTCTTTCAACTTCAAAGAGACAGGAGATAAATCTTATTAAAAATGTTTATATTTAAAAAAAAATTATTATATTAAGATGAAGTATGAATGAATGCAATAATTATGTTGAGATAAAAATTATTATATTCATTAACATTTCTTGAAAGAGGCCCTCCCAAGTATTATTTCCTCTCTTGTTCACAACATTTTTGCTCCTCAGTCAAGGCATACCTTGTTTTCCCCTTTTAACCGCGTATGTTTGCTCGGTGTAACCCGGAAAAAATATGAGATTGAAAAGTTTGGAGTTGTCCTTGAAAATATTGCGCAACAAAGTTACCAAGCCGTCAGAAAATACAAAAATCCAGTCTATTCATTAATGCTTATGTTAATTTTTCGTAGAAATTTTTCAACTTCTAAAGCCTTAATTAAATGTATGTAATATCAGTATAATTCTATTATTTTAAAATGTAGCCTTGGATACAATGAGCAAGTAGAACGAGAAATGCGCTGCCACAATTATAGGTCTACATTATCAAAATTAAGACTCGCATTGAAGTGAGTGATCTTTCATCTTCAGTCACACTAATATCTGAAATCCTTTAAATGCTAATTTGGTTTCATTTTCTCCCAAACTATATGTTGTTTATTGATTTTTTTTTCTGTGATTAACAGATTTGTTTGTAATTTTTTCTGAATTAACAAAAGATAAATATTTTACTAATCTCAGTCAACTAGTTTTCTGATATAACTTTTAAAATAAACAGGATAACTTACAGAAAAAAAAAATTGTATACTGTGTTATTTTCCAGCTTTTAAGTTTGATATAAAATACGATGTGTAAAAAAAAAAAATCATAGATTTTTGGTTTACTATTATGTTTTTGATGTTTATTATGACCGGATTTAAATACTAACATCCTTTGTATATCAGTAACAAAATTAAACTTGCGTTGTTATTTTAGGCAACATTCAATATTTTCTCATTGTAATTGTTTACATTTTATTTTATTTTATTAATTTTTATTGAGCCGTATTAATTTTTTATAATTTATATTGATTGGTATTTATTTTCTCATATATGTATGTGATATTTACCTTCTCATATAAAATTTTTCAAAAAATAAAATGAGAATATTGGTTAGAGATTTTTTTTTATTACCCGATTAAGATACCTCATACCTAAAAAATACAGAATTAGTATAATATCAAAACTGATATTTTTTTTTAATTGCGATGCTTTTATATATTCATTTATCGCATTAAATGTGTTAAAATTAGTTGCTTACTTTTTCAAAATTGCAGAAGTGTAATCAATTACCGTATAACTTTAATTTCAAACTTCACTACCATGTAGCGGTTGCAAGTGCACCAGCGTACGACCGTGGGGCCACAATATCTTATAGTAATTTCTTCTGTTGTTTTAAAAATAGTAATATTAATTTTATATTTGTAGTAACAATGGTAATATTAGCCGTAATCAAAGACGTGGTTTCCATCAACGTTTGGATCGACCGGGTGGGAGAAGATTTCTTTCAGAAAGTCCCTCATTTTGGTATAAAGTCACCGTATGTATAATCATTTTTCTTTCTTTTCTTTTTTTTAAAAGATATAAAATAAAATGATTTTATTATAAAATTTTGTATTACAAAGTATTGAAATATATATATACATATATCTTATTTATCAATGAACTTCACAGATTCGTTATGGAGGACGCTATGAGAAAGATTACTTACTGAAATTACTTGGAAATTACATAAAGCCTGTACCTTTCATTCCAATTGGTGTAAGTATTTCTTTTCTATAACATGTATAAAAAGGAGAGTAGGATTTTTTTTTTGTTTATTATTATTTTAATCTCTGCAGTACCAGACAAGAGTCAAAGATAAGGTTAATGCCTAAAAACTTTTGCTCTATGAAACGGTGTGCAACAATATATATTTAATTTTCGCGAAGCTCAATATAATTATTATTGCCATATCTCGCATTTGTGGACAAAACTGTGTAAGGGGGTAGTTGGGTCTTGCACTTCACGATGTCCCAGAGAGAGAAATTCAGTTAGAGTATAAATTATTCTTGTACATCTTAATTAATATAATTATTTGTCAATTCTGTTATGGTAGTATAAGGTTAGCAACCATGATGCTACATTTACAATAGAAGACCATGCTGCAGCAGAAGAACTGTTAAATGCAGACAAGCGCATTACTGTAAATGATGGTTTTAAGGTGGGATATTTGAGATATTTATCAATAGCAAACTGAAATAGCTAATTTACTTTTATACCTATAGTTCTTATAGTTTTCTATATTACAGATAATAAATAACTTTTAAAAGGAAATATTCTTATATTTAATTATGTTTTCAGATAAATATACAGGTCAGATCATTCAATCCTCTAGTTGAAATTGGAACCAAAATTACTGAGATAATGACAAAAGTTATGTCATCTAGATATAATCCTTACACTAAGGCACTCGACCTTTCCAAATTTCATTTAGATCCCAGTAAGTTTGAAACTGTATCTTTAAATAAGTGCTCGATTATGATAAATTAACTAGCGCATACTATCGACATTGTCACAATCCAACTTGTTGTTTAGTTGTATGTATTATCTCGACTAAAAACTTTCGAAAAACAGGCTTTCTGAGATTTAGTGGAACGACCTAGTCTCTTCTCTATAGCTTCAGGGTTTGGTTCCTTCCTGATTATTATTCTATTCAGGGGAGACGCGAGCAACTAGCCGAATAAGTGCATTAGTTTGCCCCCTGAGAAAATTCCCCAAAGAATTCCCTCGACATGAATCACTTGTACGTCGATGTTTGTGCAGATGTGGCATCGTTTTTAAAGTGTACAATATATTCAAAGTGTGATGAGAACCTTTGTGTTCTTGCCAAACCCAAGTAGTTACACACATCAACTAGCGCTGCAAGCAAGCTCTAATGTATATTGTTTGGGTGCAGAGGTGCCGCTGTTGATAGGCTGGATACATGTAGGGACGCCAGATCCTGAAGAAGTAGCTAATCCACTTTGTCCTACCGGAAAAATTGCAGCAAAGTCGTATGAAAATTTCACACAAGATTTTCTATTATCTGACTTCTTTTAACATTTTATATATAAACACTCTTCATTCCTAAAAATATGCCGCCTTCATTATATATTTTGTCTGTGCAATTGAAGATATTCAAAAGCGATAGTATGTGGCTAGCACTATGTTTTGTACAATGAAAATTAAGTCTAAAGTATCTCTTCTTTCAGATTTTCTGTCGGAAAATGTATTTTGTCCATTAAATAAAGAGAATGTAATGTTGGCTGTAATTGGAATTATTCATGAAAGTATTCCGGATCTTGTCGCACTTGATCTTTCAAACAATAAACTAATCTCATTAAATTGTATGAAAAGTATGACTGAAAAAGTAGCCAATTTGAAGATATTACATATTGGCCAAAATAAGGTAAATATTATTATTACTTTGTGAATTAGCAAGAACAGTGTATTGAAATCATACATATTTATATTTGTATGAAATACTGCTAATTTTGTCTTATTTGGGTAGATAAGGGATATAAAACAGTTGGATGCATTAAAAGGATTGAATTTAGAAGAATTAGTAGTGGATGGAAACTCGATGTGTGATAAATTCACCAGCAAGGATGAATATATCAGGTAAATGGTGAAAAGATTTCAAATAATTTGCCCGCTAGTGTATATCTTCAGCAAGGTAAGGCATTTGATTTATTCCGGTACAAAAAGATTATAGCAGATGTTTCTCAGTCCAACAGTGAGATTAGCTATATAATATTCGTGTAGGTACGGAAATTGATCAGAAGTGTGGCCAAGTAGATCAGTAAAGTGAGCGGCACGGTCAGTTCTCTTAGTCGCTCTCTCTCAATCAGTTGATTTTTTTTTTCTTGGCCGTATTCCTTCGCACCAGTGAGCAACCTCCAAGTTTTTAGCCACTGCATTTTACAAATACCAGTCGGATTTGAACGTTGCATTTTAGTTTTATACATATATCTTTTTTGCACTGTTCATTTTGTATTGGTAAATGAAAAACTATGAATAGATAGATTTTCATGTTTTATAATAATTAAACTGACAATATTAGGATGATTTAGTTATAGTTACGGATATTTAGATATTTTTCTAAATCGCTATCAGTATCAAATCAAACTATATGAAGCCAGTCTTTCCTCATTTCGCTTTAATTAAATGGTTTATAATATTCAGTCATTTATTGAAATATTCAAGATCGCTAGAATTTAACTAGATTATCACTTTTGACACTCTATTAAATATATATTCGTTTATATCTACATATAAAAACGTTTCTTTTGTTAATTATTCTGACGTGCTTTTATCTTTTCTAGTTGAGTATGATTTTCAAGTTTTAGTTATTCATTAATATGCAGAAGGCTCCCAAATCCATAATCATGATAGGTACCCAACTTTTAAATCAGACTTCTAAATCAGCGGAATATACCCAATCTATTATAGTAAACTTTTGTAGCATTTACATATTTATATTTGAAACCCAGTTTAATTGAAATAATAAAAAAAAGGGTGGTGAGCACATATTTTAAAGGCCAAAAATATAACATATAAAAGCTATCTTAAAACACGTTCATTTATTAACTATCCATACAGGCAAGCAAAACAAAGCTTTTCAGATGTTTTTTCCCCTCCATGCCACGACTTAGGCAATTCAGCTATTGTAGGTCGCGTGGCGCAGTATAGAAAGGCTAAGCTGACGACTGATGATCGTTTAGTTATATATACGGGAGCACATGAGAACAGTCTCGGAAGCGAACAACTTCACCTCCCAAATATCGAGTTAAAAGAAGACCAGAATTTTTTTTTTCCATTTAATTTAATGTTTTTTCTAATTTTTGATTATTCAAAAGGGATCTACTGGATATGTAGAGAACACTGAACACTATCATATATGGGCAGAAAAGTATACGAAGTTAGTGACAGAAAAGTATAATTCGCCGTTAGTGACACAGGCTACTAAACAGTTTTGCTGATTTCAATAATCCAACTTGTTGTTTAAATAAAGGGCAAAAGTAGTCCATGTTTATTGTTGTTATTTATTACTCATAAATAGTAATTGACTATTAGCTTGAAGAAATAACTATGCTTTTAATTTAGTGTAATCTTCATTTTTATTAATCCTAAAAATATTTCAAAACATTACCGAAATAATGATGAATTTTCGTTTTACATAAAATGAGATTCATTATGCATTTATAAATCATTTCATTTCTCTAACTGTATCTCTTATAATATATTCTTTTTATATACAACGTTCAGAACTTGCCCTCAGTTTGTTTCCTTTTTAAATCAACCCGTATATTTAAAGAAATATTCTATAATTAAAAAGGAAAATTTGCTTCAGTATTTTCACACAATTGAACTAGTTATTATTTTAAAAAAAAATAATTAAATAAAAAAGAATAAAGGTGTCCAGCAACATTGCCTTCTAGTGGCAAGTTTTATAAATCTATTTCCATGTTTGTTAAGTTTGTTTACATTCCTGTTTGTCTTGATTTGTAATATTACCTGTACAAAAAAGTATGGTCCAAAAAAAAAATTAAAAAAATAAAAATTTTAAAAAGGAAAAAATTTAAGTTTAAAAAAAGAAAAAAGAAAAGAAAAAAAATAAAAAAAATATAATAAACGAAAAGATGGACCAAGTTAATAAATAAATTGGATAAATGGTAATAAATTGTATTGAAAATATGTACTTCATTTGTTCAAAAAGTATTTGTACAAGAAGAGTGAGTTTGTGAAGTTACATTCAGAAAGAAGAAGAACAAGGAGAAGAAAAAGATGTGAAAATCAGCACAACTCTAAGGATTACAGATGGGGAAGACTGATGAAGATTCTAGAAGAGGATTGAATCGAGAAGATTCACTATAATAATTGATTTACTCCTGAAAAGGCAGTATCTTACAATTTAATAATGTCAGCAACAAGCTATCGTCAAATCACTCTGTGAAACTTATCAATCGTTTGGCCGATATGAACACGGAAAATACTTGGTTAATGACTTTACTAGCAGTGGCTTGCTAAATGGTAGTGTTTTAAACACACCATTAAAAACTATCACCTCCTGGATTCTCTTATTATTGCTCTTAGGCATTGCCTAAAGATAAATACAAAATCCAGTGTGATATTTCTTTTTTAAGAAACACTGCAGTAAAGCTGTAATTTCCAGTGTGCTGGCTGGCTATTGGTGTACGTTCGCTAAGTTGCTGACAAAACGGAGCAAATCGTTATTCACCATTTCAAAATTCCACCGAGGACTTTGAAGAAATATATATGAGAGGCATCATCGCTTGATTGCGGCTAAAACTATTCAAATTACTATGTTACAGTTTTCTTCAAATGTTAATCCAAATATGTAAAGAAGTAAAACTAAATATTGTAACATTCATTTTACATGAGAAATGGGAATGTCTTTATTTTGCTTTAAAGGAAAGAAATAAAAAAAAATTGTATTAGTAAATATGAAGGCACTGTTGTATCCTCATTAACAGATAACATACAGAAGAGTAATTCAATTGTGTGTATCAAAGTAAAAAGAAAAAATTAAAATACCTCAGTAATCTTCACTTAAACTTTCCTTTTTACTTATGTTGGATCTATTTCTGGAACTCATTTCCACTGTATTACCTTCCTGTATTATCACAATCCTTATTTCATTAAACCTTCTTCCTGCACCTGTTAATGTAATATAATAAACTCAGGAGAGAAATGAAATAGAAAATTTAGGCCCTTTGTTGTCCATCTAAACAAATGTATTCTGACAAAAAGCCTTAGGTGAGAATAAGCGGGCTAAAAAAACACCTACAGTTATCGTCTCTATACAACCATTTAAGTGATATTAAAAGTAACTGATCAATAATATAGTAATACAACAGGTTGGATCATAGACTAAAAGAAATCAGCAGCAAACTTACGATGTTTTTTTTCGCTTTACTACAATCACTTTACAGTAAATAGTTATGGATCATTATTAACGCACACTTTATTCAGTTTTGTGCTGCGCCGTTTTGTGTAAGCCGTCAGCTTACCTTCTATTTCATTTCACCCGATAGTTGTTGTTCTCAACTGTGGATTCGAACAGTGCGAGTCACTTTTAATGAATTTTCCCTTGTTTTGCATATAAAAAAAATTCATGCTGTTCACTAATTAGTAGTTTCGTTTATAGGATACATATTGATATGTAATCGAAAATTTTAGATGCTAGAGGTATTTATCTATTGTAATCATACAAGTAAAAGATATTAGAGCATATACTGAGAAAATTACTAAAAAACAAAAATTTTATCAGTAATACGGGTATTATTAACAATGGATGTGGTATTATTAGCGTTGACCGACTTTATCTTTGGTTGTAAATTCATCTAGACTGTAACCGGTAGAAGGAAGGAAACGACCGTTCAGGCCGAGGAATGATGCAGAAGAGATGTAGTAATTTAACCCTAGCAAAATATCAAATTGTGTTTTCTAAGATATTTTATTTAAGACTAGTTTTTTCCTCAATCTCAAAACACGTGAGATAGAGAAAGCGGTTGATCAGGTTGTAAACCGAGGTTTCAAAATTTAACGCAAATGATGGAATATTCTCAATTTACAGCTATGAGCGAATGCAATAATAATCCCTGAGCCCCCCTGGAATAAGCTTTATATAAATGGTAGTTGTAATTGTGCGACATTTTTGAAGATTTTGAAAGTTTAATACAATTACTACATTCTTGATGTAAAAAATATGTAGAACTACATTTCACCTTCATTTTCATTTTTTGTTTAGGCACAAATAAGAAAATTATTAATTTAAAAGTAAATTTAAAAAAAAAAATTAGGCTTTGCATTTAACTGTTTCTCAGCAGTCTATGGAGGACTGCAACTAATTGCTTTTGTAATAATGTGACTAGTTGAAATATCATACTCTTTTCATTTAGATATTATTTGTTTCATTATAATTTATGAATACTTTAACCAATGTTTAGATATTACAAATTTAATTGTAATATTTATTAATGTGTTCACATTAAAATATGTATTAAAAAAAGGTATGTTTTTGCCCTTAAATTTATGTAAGTTGATAAATTATGAATTGAAATTGTGGGCAATTTTTTCACCCAGGGCCGTCCGACAGAGGTTCCCCAAGGTTATTAAACTGGTGAGTATTATACCTTTTCTTTCTTTCATAATTCTGTTATCTTTCACTAAATGCTTCCTATTTAAATTTTTCTATTAAATATTTAGATTTTTTTTTAAAATTTCAAATATTCTATTTGTGTATTTTTTAAATTGATAGGATTATGTAGAGCTTCCACCACCAATTTTATTCGATGTTGAAGATGAAGACTGCAAACTTCCGCCATCGCAAGCAAGTTTCATGTGCGATGCAGAACGCGGAGCATCTGTTGTTCGTGCTTTTCTAGAGCAATACTATCAGATTTACGACAGTGATTCTAGGGATGCTTTAATTCAGGCCTACCATGATAATGCCCAGTTTTCTTTAGATTGTTATTTATTACCTGGCCAGCATTCGTCCACGTGAGTAAAAGTTTATGAATTAAATAAAATTAAGTGAATTGAACTTCCAGATTTTAATTTACCTTATAATTTCATCCAGGGGGAGGTTAAATTTGTAAGCTTCTTCAAGCAATTGTCAAAAATCATGGTCCGTAAAATCCAGCCTTTGTATCCTTGTATACACTATTTCAATTTCTGCGAAATCTAATAATCTCTCTAGATGACTTTTATTTCTCTTTTTGCGAAAATTATTACACAAATTAGCTTAGTTTTATTAAGGTGAATGGTTTGGTTTAGATTTTGTAAATGAATTTATTTCCTAGAATATTGATTACATTTTTATCAGGAAAGTTATATCAACAATCTATATTTGTGTAGATGTGATACCCAGATCATCAACATTATACATTTCAATTTATTACACTAGATTTATGTCTATTCATTATTTGCAATATTTGAAAATCTGGGTGTCATCTATTCAGTTAGAGTAATTTTTTTATAACATCCCTGATAAAGGCTGGAACAATAAACAAACCCTTGGCATTTATTGTAATTCTATAATATACGTTCATTTGGCTACATCATCATATTAATGAGATATTTATTTAGTTTGATTTTTGTTTTTAGCTGTTCTTCATACTTATCAGACAGCCGCAACTTGTTTAGAATTCCATCAATAGAAAGGAGAATGAAACTATTAAAAGTTGGAAAAAATAAAATAGTTGATACCTTAAAAAGTTTACCTAGAACACAGCACGATCCTACTTCGTTCGTTGTCGATTTAGTGCTTTTTACGGTAAATAACAAATTAAAGTTAAAATTTTGTAATACTTATAAAACTAATAATAAATTTTGATATTATTTTATTTAGTTCATAAAGATAGGAAATAATTACTGTCTTTTCTTTGTCTTTAATATTTTAGCCTGTGCTGATAGAATTGAATGTATGCGGTCTCTTTAAAGAGAAGGACAAAGTAGATTCAGCTATGAAGTACTTCAATCGACTCTTCGTTATTGTTCCTGTTGGAAGCGGATTTTGCATAGTCAATGAAATGCTCACGATTATGCTTGCTACGCCCGAACAAGTGAAGGTAAGAGGCCTTTAGCGAAACATATTTTACTTTGCACATTTGGCACAAATTTATGATTGCTTGCTACACTAATTGAAAGTATTGCCTTAAAATAATAAAGTTTTCAAGCCAAATCCATAACAGTCTAAAAAATATATTGTGATTGTTTTTGGTACAATGTACAGTGTAAAGTGTTCCATGGGTTTCTAGACATTAACCTCTGGAGGTCTATTTATGTATCTATAAAAATGTTACGAGATATGTAGTGTAAATGTTGTATTGTTAGGCTGGGATTGCTTAGGGGAGCCAGAACTAACTCTCCCTTTGGGAAGGATTGCCCTAACGTTGGGTTTATTCCAGTGGCAAAAAGATCAGCTTGTCAATTGCTTCCCAACTTACACTAGGCTTCTATGGTTCCATTAATCTCAGATTTCACTAAGATCATTGGAAAATACATAATACTCCTCCTCCGTGGATATTACTTTTGTTTTGTCTGTTATCTAATACTTGGAGAAATGTTATATTTCGAAGTTTTAGCCTCCTTCATTTTTCTTATTTTGCTCCTCCCAGGAATATTTTCATCCACCTTAAATAATAAACACATTTTATTCATTCTTAATCGATGTGTCAGTCTTCTTGCATATTGAGCAGGGAAGGGAATAAATAGCCAAGTGGTTAGCGCACCGGACTCCCACGCGGAGATCCCGAGTTCAAGTTCAGCTACGCTACCCTTAGATTTTTTCTTCCTAGGAGCCTCTACAGCTCACAGGCCGGTGATGGACAGAGTTTGTAACGAGAGAACACTGTCCGGAGGCCGGCAGTGCACCGAGAAGGCTCCGGGCGCCAGTGACCATAGATGTTGACGCGACTTAAATTAAAAAAAAAGAAGTAACAATTTCAGCTTCCATCCATCATTATTTCGCTTAAAAATAGATGAATGATTTCTAAATAAATAGTAAAACACTTAGTAATCCTATACTGAGTTCACTCTACCCAAGGCGAAATTATTTTCTGAACTTGTAATATTTTTGCTGCTTGGCTCATGAAAGTTTTATCTTTTTTAATAACTGTAATAAACGTGTTTATATTCTTTATTTTTCCTTTTCTGCAGAAAGTTGCCAAACTGAAGGAGGTTGCGGCAGCCACAGCAGTAATTCCAGCGGGTCCAACTACAAGTACAGCTGTAGCATTACCAGTTGAGCCAGACTTAGCTACTAAGCACCAGATGGTGGCCACATTATCCCTTAAATCTGGGATGAACCTCGTTTGGTCGGAAAAGTAAGTAAGATCTTTCTGAATCTTGAAGCTAGCCGCATACAAGTCTGGTGTTTTATCCTTGTAACCTTGAATAGAGGAGCATTACCTATACTAGAATTTTTCTTAAAATAATGTATCATATCACATATTTATTGACTATAGCTAATACTATATGTAGAGAATATTATGTGTACTGGAATAAAATATACGGAATTGGAATGTGACACTTCTTTAACTTAAAGAAAATAGTTATTTATCAAACAAAAAGTAAAGTAATCTTTTTTTTTAAACTCGAGTTCAGGCATTGACCAAATTAGCGCAGCGAGTATGGCAACTGAGCGAAAGTGTAAAAATCTTCACTCCCGAGTTGAAGTTCCAAATTGGAACTTAACTCATTCGAGTACAAAATAAGAGAAAGTAAAAATATGACATGGTGCAATACGGTGAATGTTCTTTAATTCAAAGTCTCTCAATTTCTTCATTGTAAATCTCAGCGATTATTGAACGAATTTTTATTCAATAAATTTTTTCATGAAGAACGTCCTTTTAGGATTCGTTAAAAAAAAGTAAAATTTGAAACAGAATTGCTTTGGAGTCCTTTATTTCTGCAGATTAAAAAGTAATTGATCCTTGAAAAAAGTTAGTCGGGGAAGATTGGTATTTTTACTTTTACCTGTTGCTATAAAAGGAAGTAACTTGATCATGTGGAATTTTCGAAATAATAAGTTTCCACTAGAAAAACATATTTTGAGGCCCCCGAATATAAAAAAAAAATTATTTTAGCGATCATCTGTTGTTTGTTGCATTAAACAAAATATCTAAAATACGGAAAAATCTCTTTCCCTTTATTTGCCAGCGTCCTCCCCAACACTACGGTTTAGTCTAAATGCATTGCCTTCCTCTAAAGTGCTAACTCAGTGAAAAGAGCGATTCTAGTATCTTAAATATAATGTTGAGATACAGTCATTGCTGGAATTCTAAATTTGAAGAAAATTGTTAATAACAAATTTTACAATGTAGGTACTGAGTTTTTCGGCAAGTTCTCGGAACTTCGGAAATGGCGCCATCGATGTTTTTCAGATTTGGAATGTTAACTGCACTTGATTTAAACGTATCGGGAAAAATTGACTTTAATTTGATTATGGAACTGAGACTTTAGTTTTATCTTTTGCGGAACCAGAATTTTTCGTTTAAGTGCGGTCATGTTCTATCTAGACCATCTTGTGGCTGGCATTTCGTAAAAACCATTATGCGTAATGCCTACCTGCATATACCTCCGTATAATTGCATGATTTTAAGCGCAACTAAACATTATTCAAAATCTCGCGTTGGAATAAAATAATTTTATCAGTTAGAGTTGTAATAAGTCTAAGGCTGCTTTTTCCTATCTTGCACAGTTTGGAAAATTATCAGTTAGAGTTGTAATAAGTCTAATGCAGATTTTTCCTATCTTGCACAGTTGGAAAAAAGTGATGTTGCATGGGTATATTTATTTATTACATAATTTATTCCTTCCTCTTGCCCTCCCCTCCAAATTTCATAATACTCTTTAAGGAAGTTGTGTGTCATTTGCTGATGTTGCCAGTTTTTTATTCACTCTAAATAATTTGACTTTCATATTGTGTAGATGCTTAGCAATTAAACTTTCATTATTATTTTGTTTTTAGATGTTTAACTGAGACAAATTGGAATTTCGATCAAGCACTAAGTGCATTTCTGCAGTTGCAAAAAGCTGGATCAATACCTGCAGAAGCATTCCAGAAATGAACAAAAATTATTGCTTGCTACATTTATAATAAGATGTGCAAATTGTTGATTAAACATCGACAGAACAAGAGTGTTATTTTAGTAGATGAAAAAATGTATATAATTACTTGAAAAACACATAGTTTAATGTGATCTTTTAATAACCTCGTTTAAAAAGAATACCTTATTGTAAATATTTTGTGATAACTTCGGGGTTTTATTATACCGTTCCAATTGAAATTACAAAGAAATTAATTATCTCTGTTATTTTTATAGACAAGCTAAATTATGGGAGCGAAGTTACTAAAGTGAATGGCAATGTCACTTTTTTAAAGTGATATATTCTGTAAACTTAGTTTACTGTTGCGAAGAAAGTTAAAATGTTTTAAAAATTATGGATTTAAACCTACTACCAAATCAAAAATAGTTTAGTAAAGTTTCATCTGATTTTTTTTAAATAAAGAATTGTACATTTATAAAAAATTGTTAAGAGGTAGAAGAAAATAGACTACCTGTAATGTTTTGTTTGATCATTTTGTCAAAAAGTTTTTATTTTTACATTTCATAGAGGCTTAGAAAATTTGTAAAAAATGATTAAACTATACATTTCTTTGTGGAGATCACTAGAAAAGAACAAGGTCAGCGCCATGAATATAAATGTATTTATAAGAAAATAAACGAATGAACGAAATAAATGGTGAAAGATAAAGTTTTTCTAATGTTGTAATCGCTCAAATTTCATTAACATCTTTAAAAAAACTGGTTGATGTTTATGTTTGCATTTTGTGACATTAAAAGGACACATCTTTGCAATCTGTACACAAACTATTCAGGACGAGCATTATTCAACCGAACTTATAATTTATATAAGTCATATAACTTAAATTAATTCAAACTCTTTGTAAAATGTAAAGCAATGTATTTTTAATTTTCAGTCAGATCATACAAACGCATAGAATATTTCTTTTTTTAATTTGTTGAGCTTTTGGTTGTGCAGAATTAGAGAAACAACAGAATTTTTTCTTTGATCAGTCTGTAGAATATAACAAATACAGCCTGTGTTATTATATTGTAATAATCTTTTGAAGCCCGAAATATTTGAAATATTATGTTTAAATATAGTAATTTATATCTTTAAAGAAAAGCTTTATTATTATTTTCCAGAAGGATTTTCAATTTGTTTCAAAAGCATTTTCGGTTTTTCTGTTTGTTATAAATTAGATTTTCGTTTTATATATATTTTTGTTTGATTTTAAATTGAGGTTGTAAAAATTACGGATGATAACTTAGTACAAAAACAAGCGACCCTAGTAGGTTGTCAGTGTTGTATTATAAGGTTTATAAATGAGATGATGTAAATATAGTTAAGTTGTATACATAGTAAAAAAATAAATTTTGTAAATTAATCATAATCTGTTGGATTTCTTTTTTTCTTTTCTTAATCTACATAGAAAAAACAAAAAACAGTTTCTTGTCGACAATAAAGTGTACTTTGAAAAAAACGGAAGTTGAATTTAGTTGTTGGGTATTTACAGACGCTTGACACTTTTCTGGTTTTTAAATAAATGGGACTACTTTCAGATAAATGAAACAAAAAAGTAATATAGAATATAAAGTTATGTTAAAGCAGTTTTTGTTTTGTTTGTTTATACCACTACGGGATGAAATGTTGCTCTTGTAATATTAATAAATGTAAAAATTGTATTTTATAAATTATTAAGTAAATTGTCCAATATTTTGGATTATTTAAAAAAAAAAAAATTAAAAGATATCTGTTTTACATATTCAACTAGTTCATTATTTCACTACTATGTTTGACTCAAATTGCTTCATTATTATTGCGCTAAACATATTACTGCCTTCTATGGTGATCAGTTTGAGGATTTAATTCTTTAAAGGTAAGATTTTTATTAAAGTAATGAAGCATCTATTAATAAAAGTAATTCTCAAGTCAATCGGAAAGTGAAGAAACGGGAAGAAGTATGTTTTGTAAGATCCATATACTATGCTTAGTATATGATTATAGCTATAGTAATATGGAGGAAAATTTACTATAGTATTATCGG
This sequence comes from Triatoma infestans, assembly GCA_011037195.1. Classification (NCBI taxonomy): domain Eukaryota; kingdom Metazoa; phylum Arthropoda; class Insecta; order Hemiptera; family Reduviidae; genus Triatoma; species Triatoma infestans. The sequence goes on along the minus strand of JAAEAF010001357.1, from coordinate 17,996 downwards.
GCAAAGGCGTTACAAAAGACAAATAATTCTCTGACGCCCGTAACTGTTATGCACCTGTCTCGTGTTCGTATCACGGCAGAATTTATTCCAAAAGCTTCCACATACACTCCACAAGCTTCACTGATGCGTGTGAAATTTCTGCCTTCTATTGCTATCCGCCAAACAATTCCATCAGCAACAATTTGTTTTGTTTGTCCTCTTCTATGAATCTCTACCCTTGGAGGTATTGCTATCAAATTATGAATTATTCTAACGGCTGACTATACCGCATCTACATAGGCAATGATTAAACAAACTCAGAAGTCCCTGGATACAAATCGTGTCGCCAAGAGACAGAGACAGTGATACTCCCTCTTTATATGCACTAAATTCATTCCATGCCTACCAATTAAAACCTCCACCACAGGACAAGGCACTTAACTTTTCTCATACACCATTCTGAAACCATCAAGCATTTCTCCTTGTCCTGGTGGTTCTTCAGGATAATTAGGCGGTCAAGCCACACGCTACACTGACCCGATGCATTTTAAAAATTTAAATTAAAAAAGTTTATAATACCACAAAACTGCCAAATTTATAAGAAAAACCTTCTCATTAGAAACACATAATCCACACTTCCAACTATCTGAATATTTCCTGTGCGGATTTTATTGAAGATAATAATTCAATTCGTTTCAATTTAATGCAACACAAATACATAATTATAGCAAAAACAAAAGACAAATACATCAGTGATACAAGATTGAGTGCTTCCATTATCACTTGGTATTTATCAATCCTATATGATATTTTTATTTAAAATTTTAACATAAAATTTTTTTTGAAAAAATTACTTATATTTTATTATAATATATACATATATATTATTATAAGTTATTTCATCTTATATAGAGCCTCATATATTTAGCAAACAGAATACAATCACAGGCGGGTTTTTAAAATATATGTATTTTTGTATACATCTTGAAGAATGGAATTCTTGAATAATAACGATGATAATGCTTCTGTGGTTAAGTGAAAGCTTACATTAAAGTTAATGGAAGAAATGCTTAAAAAATCAAATCACATGCATTATTTTAAATAACCATAGCATTTTATAGTAAAATGAGATAATAGTAAATCTATTGTAACGTAGCCACTGGTGCCACCTAGGAGAGAAAGCAGGTACCTCAAGTTCTCCTAGTGGCCGCTAGGAAGCGCCGGTGGCGCGCTCTAGCCCTTTCTAGAGCAATTCCCTTCTCCACCGGTATAAATAGTGGGACCATAGAAAGTTTAGAGAGTTTCTTGTTACAAACGAAGTGTACTTTTGTAAAAAGTGTATACAAAGTGAACTTTTGTGGTTTAAACTGTGAATTAATTTATTATTAAGTGTTGTATTTATAATTTATTGTGTAAAACAATAAATTGGTGTTTTTCTTATTGAAGTTAAGAGTATTTTATCTAAACGAACCCACTTAAAACTAGTTGCAGTAGCTAGTGTAAAGGGGAAAACGTTACAGTATGTACATTTTAAATATTAATTTAAGTAACACAGTATTGCCCAACATTATAAAGAGACATCACTCCAAATTCATTTCAATAATACTGCATTTTTAATGTAAACTAAATAAAAGAAAAATATATTGGAACCATCAATATAAATTTAATATTTTCTGAAAATAACTGATATTATAAGTATTATTATCACTGACAAAACTGTTTCTATATAGTGTTATCAGGTTAAACTAGCCATCCTTAAGAAGGTAACTTCTACACCACATTTGTGACAAAAAAGCCATTGGTCCATGTCTTTACCGTTTTAGTAAAAGAACGATTTATTTATGTTCTATTATTAGTGATTTAAAATATTTTAAGTTTCCTCTGATCCTACAGCCACCAAGCAAGAAAAATGTAATAAATTTATTCAATTTTTTTTTTTGCTGAGTTATTGAAATTGAGAACATTTGTGTTAAATGGTTAGTATTATTTTTGTTTGACATTGTACGCTTATGTTTGTATTTTGGCTCAATTTTTTACTTTTTTTTTTTTTATTTAGTTTTAAATTTCGAATTTTCATTTTGTTGACTTCTGTTACCTACTTCTTTTTAACATTTGTGTGTCATATAATATATATTTTGTAGTACAGCCAAACTTCTTTGTATAGGGTACTGCCCTTAGAATAAATAAATAAATAAATACATATTCATAACAAACTTCCATGTTGTTCCTGATTCTTGAATGAAAGCAGTTCTTACGCTGTAACAAAGCCTCCCTAATAGAGGTTTTGCGTAACACAGTCTTCTTGTTAGGTAAGGAATTTTTATCCGAAGTAGAACTGACTTTTTGCGGAGGAGTTATAAATATTAAAGAAAGTTCAAAAGATGCTACATGTGTGTAAACTGAATTTGCTCTGTGCAAGTCTCTGTTGTCACACTGTCTGAAAAACGCATCCTGAAGATGGGCGAACCCGAAACCGGTCGATGACCACAAAATGAAGCAGGCTACCACGGAAAATGTCTCTGATGATACATGTAATAGGAGGAGTTGAGTGTTCTGAATGTTGAGTCTTTTTGAAAATGAATCAAGTATTGGCGAACTTGAGAATTGGTGCTTTTCAATTATAAGAGAAAACATTAGAAAGTTTATTGGCAAGAAGTCTACACGTCTTACAACTAAAATCATACTGATGGTGAAACAATTTCTCAGACTCCCCCCTCGTAGGTTAGCGTTTAATGAAGTCATAGAAGTCAATAAGCCCATCGAAGATTGGTTGCCAAAAGAAATAATTAACCTAGTAATTCGGACTTTGCTAGTCCAATTGTTCTTTTTTAAAAAAAGGATGGGTTAACCACGTTGTGTGTGGATTTTAGAAAATTAAATGCTGTGGTAGTATAGACACCCGCTATTTCATATAGAAGCTCAACTGGATAAATTGCAAAACTCTAAATTGTTTAGACTGTAGATTTCAAGAATAAGTTCTTTCATGCCCCAAATGGGCGAACCTAGCATTAAATATACTTCATTTAGCACATTGGCACATTAGCTAGCATTAAGCACCGCATGGGCCTGGCAATGGAGATAGCCTGTATAGGTTTTGTCAGGAAGAAGAGGAAACATCACTGCACGTTTTGTGCCAGGGGCTTGTATGGCTGGGGTTCGCCTCTTTGGAGAGAAGAAGATGACGCCTGCAAGCCACGCCAGGGGCCTCTCTCGGGTTTATTAAGTCTAATAAGGCAGGCAGGACTCGAGAGGGTGCTCTGATGGGAGATCCTCTTAACCGTCCACCTAGGAGCTTTCTAGATTCCAAAGTTCAAATAAAGGACAGGGTGGGGGAGGGCACTCCTACTTATGGGTGCCACAATAGACCCTTGCGGGTCGCGGTGCCGTAGGCTGAAGAGCCAACCCCCCATAGAATCTAATTTAATCCAAATATACTTCATTTGTTATACCTGGAGCCTAGTACGAATTCTTGAAGACACCTTTTGGTTTTTTTTTTGTAACTCTCCAGCCGTATTTCAGAGATTTATAAACTATATCTTTGCTGAGCTTATGAAGAAAAATATTTTATTTGCTTATATGGACGATTTAATCATTTTGACTAAGGATGAGCATGACGCTTTAGCAAGATTAGAAGAAGTTATTAGAATTAGCAGTAGTGGCAGCTACTGGTATTCGCGATTGCGCGACTGAACCCCCTAGCTATTTGAAAAAATAAAAAGTAACAAATTTATCATATGTTTATTACTTTCTTTTATTTTTATTTCATATTTCAATTTCAAAAAATATTTTTATTTTTATTTATATTAGTTTCAAACATTAGTCACAGTAAAAATTGTATATATTGCCTGATATCAAATTTCAATCAAATCCATGTAAATAATGAATGATGTGAAAAAAAATAATTTGTTTGTCAAATACGAGGAGAATCAGATATAAAAGAACAGGAACGCATATCAGTATAGGAGTTCACTCTAATGTGTTGTTTAATGTACTGTGCATTTTTGTACAATTGTAGGTAGGCCTGCACATATCAGGAGATGTATAAAATGTAGGAAGTTGGAGGTTCACAGTTCGGCATCGCGCTGGAGAATTTTATATATATATGTATATATAAACAATTTCTTTGTGTTAGTATAGAAAAGTGTATATTCTTATTACTTTTTAAAATGAGAGTGGGGGTTATAATAAGCGCGTTGAACATTACTGACGATCTTACGAACGAACTTATCCCGATCTTGCCCGAAGTTAAAAAAGTTGTTTTTAGTAAATGTTTGTGTGTGTGTGTGTGTGTGTGTATGTGAAGAGCAATGCTCAAAAACGAAAAACCGTAGAAAGTTGAAACTTGATTCCTTTAGGTATCACTATGGGATCTGACCCTACGTTATCTGTCAAAATTCTTCAACCGGAGGAACCACTTTACTAGTTTTTTTTTTTTACTTTTTTGCAATTTTCTCAAAAACGGCTCCGACAATTTTCTTCAAACTTGATATATCAACTACATATACAAAGAGCTATAACTTTCATTTGAAACATTTCTCTGGGAAAATTCATTTATGGACAGTTATGGGCGAGGGGTGGGGTTAGGTTTTCACCTAAAGTGCTATTTCAGTTTATTAGACAATTCTATCATCTAAGTAATGTTAATTACAATTAAATATGTTGATGAAATCAGTTAAATACGAGTTTGAAAAATCAGATAACCAGAAGTGCGTTTACTTTACCACTTTACTAAATGATTTTTTTCACTTTTTCGAGATTTTCTCAAAAATTGCTCCGACGATTTTCTTGAAACTTCGTATATAAACTAAACATACAAAGATGTATAACTTTTATTCAAAACATTGCCTGGTAAAATTCATTTTAGGGCACTTTCATGGTAGGGGTGGGGTTATATTTTTATCTAGAGTGCTCTCATAGTGATTATACAATTCTATCATCCAAACAAAATTAATTAGAAATAAATAGATGGCCAAATTCTGAGTTTCAAGAAAATAGTAAACCGAAAGTGCGCTTTAACTGAACAGTTTTTTCAGTTTTCCACGAATTTCATTAAATTTGGTACACAAACTATAAAATTTGCCAATTATAATTTTGAGAACTGGAGTAAGAGAAAGTTGTGTGAGTGTTTCACACCAGATTTTTTGTAATGTGATGTGCTTGTGCCAATGTGTGGATTTTTATATATTATTTTTATATTTATAAAAATTTGACGTTGGTATTGGTACTTAAAACATCACAGATATATGACCCAGCAAAGAATCAATGTTAACTCATTCACATTTCCTTTGAACCGAAACACTTTACTTAGATAATAAAAATTTCCGTTAAATTAACCACTTAATTTCCGAACTCAAACGGCACAACTTTTTTTTTTCGCAGTTTTTCTCTGGGTGCACAATGACAGATTTATTGTTAATTTAACATATTTAATTGTAGGGGAGGGATGCAAGTTTTTACCTGACTCCTGGCTTACTTCATGATTTCTATCTAGCCAAGCTAGTAATAATGATAGGTAATGTAAGTATTAAAAAAAAAATGTTGAACCCCACATATCCAAGTCAGGAGTCGCCACTGATTAGCAGGAAGTTATGGATTACAAGTAAATTAGAAAAAGAGTCAATTTTGTGTAAGAAAGGTCAATTATTTAGGATACCAAATAGAAAATGGTACGGTAAAACCTTCTGAATGTATTGATTAAGGCAGTTGCTAAGTTTCCAGACATGTATAGGGAAGGTACATAGTTTTCTTGGCCTCACTGGTTATTTCTGAAAATTTATTAAAAATTATGCCGTAATAGCCAGACCACTGAGTGATTTATTAAAGAAGAATGGAAAATTTAGATTTGGAGACAAGGAGAAAATTGTATTTAACACATTGAAGCAACATCTACCTAATGAACCTGTGTTGAATATTTTTAGATATGGAGCAAGAACAGAAGTGCTCACGGACGCTAGTAGCATAGCTATGGGGCAATCCTATTACAAGAAGGTCTGATGGTAGTATGCATCCTGTTCACTATATGAGTAGAAGACTACAGACGCCGAAAAGAAATTTCATAGTTATGAACTTGAACTTTTAGCAGTAGTGGAAGCGTTGAAGAAATTCCGAGTAAATCTGTTAGGAATACCTTCTGTTTTCGTTACTGACTGTAAGGCTTTTGAAGTTACAATGGCCAAAAAAGACTTGAGTAGTAAGATCGCTAGATGGGTAATGCTGATGCAAGATTGTGATTTTAAAGTAGAGCATCGTCCAGGAATAAAAATGTCTCATGTAGATGCGTTAAGTAGAAATCGAATAGCCATGATGATTGAAAGTAACCTATTAAGAAGAATAGAGGCAGCTCAATTAATTACAAGATGACACCATTAAAGCCATTATGAAGATCTCAGAGCGGAAAACATATGAAAATTTCAAAATAAATAATGGTATCCTTTACAAAGAGGAAAATGATCGTTGATTATACCCAGAATGATGCAATTTGAAATTGTAAGAAGAGCAAATGATATTGGTCATTTTGGGTTAAAGAAAACCCAACTTCTCTCAGAGAAAGATTTTTATATTCCTCACCTGAGTAGAGTAGAAGATCAGAGGAAAACAGACGGACCTATTCTTATAGGTCTCTTCCTATTACATTATAGATCTCTTCCTCTCTTGGGGATGGTAGGATAGGTTGAGGGGGGTTTGGTTAGGTTAGGTTAGATGGGGGGGGTTATGTTAAGTAAGGTTAGCTGCTCAAAAAAAGTGCACCAGCTTCAACTTTTTTCTCTGCTACGGTTAAGTAGAGCTGCAAAAAATGTGCGTCAGCTTCGACATTTAAATTAGATTAGGTTGGGGGGAAGGTCAGGTTAAGTTGGGGTAAAGGTTAGGTTAGGGGGGGAGTTACGTTACGTTACGTTAGGCCAGTGCTCGAAAAAAGTGCGCTAGCTTCGGCATTTTTTTCTGCACTACCTCAAAATAATGAATTTCTCTACTACCTCGAAGTAATGAATTTCTCTACAACCTCGAAATAATGAATTTAATTTAAGAAGAAAACAGGTTACTGTTCATTGATGCGAGAAAGGGCCTCGGAGAAAAACTTGAAACCTATGAAAAGGGAATAGAAAGGATTCAAGAAGAGAAGAGACGGACCTATAGCAGGGGAGGGCTGTTAGGTTATGTTAGTTGCTAAAAAAAAGTGCGCCAGTTTCGGCATTTGGTTAGGTTTGATTAGGATAGGTTAGATGGGGGGTTTAGGTTGAGTTAAGCTAGGGGGGTTAGGTTTGGTTAGGTTGGTTGCTCAAAAAAGTGTCCCAGATCATCATATGATGGAATTAAATATGTTGTCGAAATTCCGAGATTGTAGAAATGCGGTTGATCGATAATGGGTTTTTACTGAACACATAGTAGAGCGGACTTTTTTCAGCTTTTGCGTTTTTCTTTATAACAACACCGACGGATTTCTTTAAATTTCATAAACTAATTATGAATGCGGGGACCTATAAGTTTTGTTCGCAACTTTTTTTCGAGAAAGTTCATTTAAAGAAGTTTAGTATGAGTGGGGGAAGTTATGCTTTCCTCAAACAAGTCATTTTATTAAATTTAAATTCTCACATTGATAGAAAATAGAAGACAAACGTGAATTACTAATTATAGTTGAAACTCCATAAACTGCAGTAAGAAAAAGTCGTGTGAATGTATCAACTAGATTTTTTCTTAAGAGCTATGAAAAATATAGTTACGCTATAAATATAGTAATTACGCTATCGCTTAAGTAATTTTTTTAGTTTGAGACTTCGAAGTATCAGTCGTAGAAGAGTATTTTTTAATTCTTACCGATTTGATTTTCTCATAATCAGCCTGCTGATGGATAAAATTCCAGAAGTTAACCAGCATTACGGAAAAAAATGAAATAGAGCTTTTTATTTGCAACTGCAGCAGTACGTTGTTCTAACCATGGCATTTTAACTTCGACAATTGTTAATGATTATCATTCTAAAATAGAAAAATATTTGGGCTAATAATTATGACTACATCCTTTCCAAGTACGTAGATTTCTCAAAGTACAGAATTTGAGTCAATAAAATGTCATTTACATGATTTTTTTTGTTAGAGCATATTTTAGGAGAATGCAACAGTTAGTTGCAGTGAATTCCGATGGAGGCACTGTAATCGGCAGTGTAGCCTTTTCTAGACTATGGATAACAGTGTGAAACCAACTTTGACATTTTAATAAAACAATGGCGACTGATTTGGAAGTGTCGGTATCACAGGTAGACGTTCAATTTGACAGACTTAGTATTGCTTCAGAAGAAAGCTCACATCGAACAAGTTTGGAACAAGAAACTAGTAAATATGATGAAGATTTTATCAGAAAATGGGGATTTAGATTGAAGGATCTTTATAAACTTGCGTTGAAGTTTTATAAAGGTGAGTTTAAATGTACATTTTTTATTCTTATAAAAACAGATTAATTTTACATACTGTTTAAAATGAAATAGAAATTTCAAGTCATCTTTCGTTAGACTTATTATTTTGGTACAAGGTGATCAGTAATTTTCTTCCTAACTGCAAAAGATTTCGAATATGTTTTTAACAAAAGATAATAATTTCACTTAAACAAACTGGTAATAAGACTCTGCTAAATAATAATTAGTTTTACAAGAAATAATTCTCAACTCAGGTCTTCATGAATGAATCTCATTAAACAATGTGTATCTGTGTGAAGTACTAGGTTCTTTATTTAGTTACTCATGCACTAGTTATGCTCATTTTTTTAGAAAAGGAGGGAAAAGCTGTCAGTTTGTCCTATCAAGACAAACTAAAACTAGTTGCATTGACGAAACAAGTTAGCGTTGGCAAATTTAACCCCGACAATTCGCCACCTCTTGGTGTTTTAGATGTAATTGGAAGGGACAGAAGGTATGTATAATGCAGACACTTTAATTTAGCTATTACAGTTTTCTATATTCATTTTCATTAAGAAGTTTCTGTAAGTTAGTAATCATGTCGGTATTCATTTCAGTATATAAAGTTGTACTGAATGTTCAATACCTAAAACATCTAGTACAGTATTTTTCTTAGTTTACATATTTTTTATTCCATTCTATACATCGTAGACCTGAATGTATGTGGAGTAAAGATTTTAGTTTCTTACACACTATTTAATGGGATTCAGGAATACAAAGAATGATAATATTTTGTGATTATCTATCCGAAGATTAATACCGTCCTAGGTGAATTATTGAATTTTTTCGTCTGGGGATTTTTTTAAAGGTTCGAAATTTACTTTTCATCGGACCTACATGTTTTCAAGTCCTCAGAATATAAAAAGTCTGGTGTGAAACAGTCCCAACTTTCTTTTAATGAAGTTTGCAGAATTATAATTGGCAAATTTTCTTCAAACTTATAACTGGTTGTCTTCAGTTTTATATCAATGGGAGAAACTAAATTTAAGAAAATGACTTTTTTGAGGATAGCATAACCTCCCTTCTTCTCCAAAATTTCTTTAGGTGAACTTATTCGGAAAAAGTTTCAAACAAAAGATAAAAGCCTCTGTATTCATAGTTAATACAAGAAATTTAATGAAATCCAATGGTGTTTTTATGGACAAAATCGCAGAAAAAAAACTAGTTAAAAAGCAGTTCTGGTCAACCGCTTTTCTTCAAATTCGGAATTTTGTCAAAATATTTAATTCTAATTAATATTATTTAGGTGATGGAATTGTATAATTAACTATAATAGCACTTTATAGAAAAGCATAGTAAATAGCACAGCCTACAGATCCATCAGTGTATATAGTATCTTGGTATTGATCATCCATATTAACTAGGAAAATCCAGATAATTGAGAGCTGAATGAGGCCTTCTTTATGAAGTACAGATCCTACAATCACAGACTCTGCTACAGATATTTCACTGGAATGAGTTGCATTCTTAATTAGTTTGTGGGATTGTTGTTCGTCCACACTTCGAAATAAATAGCCAATGAATCCGAAATTTACAGAACGGCTTCATAAGAAATTGTTTTAAAACCTTTAATTATCTTATTGTCATTAACCTTGGAATACATCAAACTTTTTTGCTATTGTAATTAACTTTAAAAGTCTCGCTTCACGAGGGGCACATGCAGAAGAGGTAGCCAAATTGTACCTGTGTAAATAATTTTAAGACCTTCACTTTTATTTCTCAATAAACTTTATAGTTCTTAGAAGTTGATGAATAAGTTGCGGACATTTTGAAGTTATATGATTAACATGAGCATTCCAGGTAAAATTTTTTATCAAATCTATTTCCTAAATACTTTATTTCTGATATTAATTCCCGTCATACTTGATTGAAGACAACGTTTTTGTGTTTGTGTGTGTGTGTGTGTGAGAGAGTGTGTGAATGCAAATATCTCAAAAACAAAAATTGTATGAAACTCAAACTTGATATTCCATTTAATTCTTCCAGTGCATCTAACACGAAGTTTCAGTCAAAATCCATTAACCGGAAATGCAACTTTACTAAATAAATTTTTTGTTAGTTTTTCGCCATTCTGTCGAAAACGGTACAACGATTTTCTTTGAAATTCTTACTCTAACTCACACGTAAAAGTAATCTGAGCATACTAGTTAAATTTTTCATGAAATATATTTCCTCATTACTTCAACTGATATTAATTCCAATCATTCTTGATTGAAGAAAACGTTCATTTGTCTGTATTGTTCTTCCATGTTTGCACTGTATAAGGTAGTGTTCCGCAACCGGTGTGCCGTGTGCCAATGCTAGGTGTGCCGCCGCGTCCACAGCATAATAGTCGGACAACGCAGGGGTGGCCAGCCATGCGCCGCATGTGGTCGTCGTGTATAATAAATAAATAATACCAAAAGTGGTGAATTTTTTGTCCATTATTTTTATTCAATTAATATACGAAACAATACGATTTGGATTCGAAATCCTTTTGCAACCAATGTTATAAATTCTGCAGATGCACTTTCTCAGCAAATTTAATTGAAAGGAATTTATTGAATTTTTAAATACTTCACTAAAACTTCACTTTGCCGAAGTTTGATTGGATGCTTTCTGGAATTCGGTTAGGAAAGAATATCCTCGGATTTCAGACCACGCTCCCATTTTCTCCGTTCAAGAATTACTACATTTTTCAAAATTTTCAAAGTTATATTTATGTGAACAAAATTGTTCAACTTCAGTGTTAATTAAAAAAGATAATCACTCATGCTTAAAAGGTCTTGATTCTTGCACTTTCAAATATGGAGCTGAATATAAAACATTTGTGTTTATTGAAACAAGCTCAGATATCACATTAATTACCCTTTTTTTTCATTATGTTATATAAGCATAGTTCTTATGTTATGTATGTAATAAATAAAAAAAAATTATGTAATATTTATGCGTTCTATTTCGTCTATATACATATTTACTTTTGGTGTGCCGCGAAATTTGGGGAAGAACTTTGTTATGTCGTGGACAAGAAAAGGTTGCGGAGCACTGTATCAAGGAATAGAGGCATTGCTAGAATTTCAAGTTTAAAGAAAATAGGTTAACTAGATGTGCGACTTTATAAAATTGGTTTTTGAGTTTTTTTTTTTTTTCAATTTTCTCGAAAACTGCTACAACGTTTTTTTTTTAATCTTGGAATACTAACTGTGCAGATAGTTGTAAGCGTACCTCCATTATCTGAAACACTTTTCGGAAAAATTTATTTTAGGAAGATCTGTGAGTTAGATTTCAAGATATTGGGATTTGTTCAATATAATTGGTGCTATCTTTAACTATAATGTAACCACATCGAAGCATTAGTGCCAACCAAAATGTATCTCCCACCGCTGCGTTTATGTTTGGGCTACTGAGTAAATTTTCAAGTTGAAAGAAAATTTGTCAATTTTATACCTAAATAGGACCGTAACAGGGACAGTTGTGTGAGTGTTTCACACCAGATTTTTTTTTCTTTCTTATTTTTGCCGAACGTTTCTGTCTGGTTATTAGATCTCGGGACTCAGTGAGCCCTGGAGATAAAGACTATTAATCACATCTTCAGTAGAATAATGGGTTACTATCCGGATTTATCGCAACGTTTCCAATTATAGTGGTTAGTTCTAATATTCCGAGGAAGTTTAGCTATTTATTGTATTTTTAGGATCGCTTGGCAATCTCTTGGCGATTTAAGTACTGAAGATGCCATGGTAGATTTTATAGAACTTATTGATGACAGATGCAATTTATTTAGACCTTATGCTCAGGCACATAAAGCAGATATGGAGAATAGAAAGAGATTGTTGTAAGTTTTTTTCTTAATGTCGTTTTTTTGAGTTTTAATTTTATGCCAATGAAGCTTGCTTGCATGCTAGTAATTATATGATTAGTAGCAACTGACCCTACTCCCTTTGACCTTAGTTTAAGAGTTTTAAAATACAATTAAAAAGACCAGTCAGTGTATGAACTGAATTTGCTCTATGCAATCTGTGTTATCACACTGTCTGACAAACGTATCCTGAAGATAGGCGAACGCCCGAAACCGGTCGATGACCACAAAATGAAGCAGGCTACCACGGAAAATGTCTCTGATAAATGCTTAGTAATTTGCTTCCTTGTTAGGAGTAAAAGCGGCAGATTTGGTAGAGCGGTCAAGGGTGTCTTGTAACTGAGAGATCCCCAGTTCGAGACACAAATTTATACTTGTTAGAATAATATTAACAGTAAAGTAAATGCTTCCATACCAGTCGACGACACCTAATTTGGTAGCTGATCGTTAAGCCCACTTGAAAAATAGGTATTGCTTTACTTGTATTAGAGTGAATAAAAATTAGGCAACGTAATTAGAATTATTTTACTAGTCGCCTTATCAAAGCTGCTGTCCGTTTCTAGTGCTGACACTTAAATGCGATCCACTTTTTTTTCTTTTTTTTTTTTGTAAATTTATAAATATCTATTAATTGAAATAGCTGATCCTTAGTATTTTAAATGGGAAAATCAGTTGTGAAGGCGCGCATTTATTGAAGATTTTTATTAAATTTTTTGATTAATTTTATTAAATTGTAAATTTATTTTAATTTACAATGTATGTTAGAGAAGAAGAAGCAGCAAAAAAGAGAGCCGAAGAGGAAGAAGAAAGAAAGAAACGATTAGCAGAAGAGAAGATGATCTGTGGACGAGGTGAAGAAGAAACAACTACCATTGGTTTCGCTGCACACAAGCAAAGTATAATGGAAGCATTAAATAGGCAGACATATGCTCAGTTTAGAGCTTATGTTGAACAACACTTTCCTCGAGATGCACATCAGGTCTTTTTTTTTTAAATTATAACACAGTTTCACTCTGGAGATGATTATATTGGATATATATGTCGGTGTGTGTATTCTGCATCTTTGTTGCTGTTGGTTTTGTGTATGTTTATTTGTGGGTAGTGCAGAATATTGAACTAACTTGTAACAACAAGTGGGACTATGTTATACTTGTAAGTTCCAGCTTTATAAGGATTATTACTTCTCGCTTAGAAAATAACCCCATTTCATCTAATCTAAGGTGGGACCACATTAGTGTATCTGTACATACAATTGTACATCTGTATACAACCATATTTTCTTCCAGGCCTCTAATATCTCTGGCTTTAAACAATTACTGCCTTTTGGCTACTTGGTTACATCTTTATTGCCCCTGAATCCATGGACCAGGAATTGACATAAATATAATATTTTTTGTTTTTCTATTATGCGTTCGGAGTAGTAACACGGTAAATATGCATGAAATTGAGATAGCTCGGCTGTAGAAACAGTTGCAGAATACCTTCAGATTCTGGCTTATTATCGTGTCATACGGATAAGGCACTTAAGTTTCTCACTTAGAGCCAACCATGTAGGTAACGATGCATTTCCATTTCTGTCCAAAACCGCGGCCTTAGTTCGTTTCCATTTTCAAATTAGCATTCAATTGATAATAATTGAAACTGTTAACAAAGATATGGAGCAGCAATTATCACAATGAGATTTGTAGTAATATTAACTGAGCTACTGTCAACCTGAAAATACGGCATTTCAATTGTGTTGTTCTGAAAACATGCTAAACAGCGGCATTTATTTCAACTTTAAAATGTTGTTTATTTCTGCTGGGATGGAAATAAATGAGATGAGAAAAAATGGTTTACTGTTTCTTTAAAGATCGGTTTATAATGATCTGTACACTGGATCTTGAAGAATATTAGGGAAAAAAACGGTTATTTTCAGTTATTTTTTCAATACATACATAAGTAATTCTAAGAATTTGTAACTTTTTAAATTTTCAAATTTACTGTTTTGACCCAAGCTCTAAATCTATTTGACCACTTTTTTTTTACTGTCTTTTCCTGTTTTGTCAAATTTTCGAAATTGAGTTTTCATTGGTGTTTTGAAGTCCACTGAATTCGAAAAGAATGTTTTTAGAGAATGGGCAGTAAGTGTGTGTGGAGGTAAACAAAAATCTCAAAAACGAAAATCGCAGGAACCACAATTTTAATAGCCTATTTGGTATCACCGTCGCATACGACCCAGGTTTTACTAAAATCCACCAACCGGAAATGAGGCTTTACTGAATGATAGAGAGAAGTCTTGAAAAACAAAAAGTACAATTTTGCCATTTCGACAAATATTGTCATTGTCAAGGCATAATATATTATATATATAAAATAATATTTAAAATATGACACTTTGAATAAACTAATAAGTGGGAAAACTCCAAAATACCCATCAGTATATAAGTTATGGTTGGATCCGAAGAGTTGGAAATCATCAGAGATATTATATTAAAGCAGGCTATCACGGAAACTATCTCGGCATATTTATTCAGCTTTACTGAATGTTCTTTTTTTTCCTGAAATGACTAAATATTTTCCTTAAAATTCGCAATTAACTCCTGTCAAATAAAAGCCTGTCATTTTTATTTGAATCTTTCCAGAAAAATTATATTTTGGAGGGAGGTGCTTATTTGGATATCCAGGGGCCACCTGAGAACAATCTCGGACGCGAACAACTTTACCTCCTCCCATACAATATTAAGATCATTAAATCTTTTGCTACAATATAGGTTAGCCGGAAGTACTTTCCAGAACAGGTTTCTGAATTTTTCGCAATTTATTCCAAAACGGTTCCAATGGTTTTCTTTAATCTTGGAGTGCTATCTCGTACATAAATGAACCAATCGTTTTTATTTGAAACATTTTTTCGGAAAAATTAATTTTGGGGATGTATTCTGGGGATCTATGAATAAGGCCAAACTTTAAACTGTCATTACAAGTTTTTCTTTTGACTTACGGAGCGCCATGCAATAACAATGAATCGCGTTCAAGTAAACTTAGGTCCTAAAAAGCAACAAGTATAATTTCCACACACTCTGTATTTAAATATTTCAGATTTGAAGAAAATTAACGAATTAGAGTTATAATAATTTAAGAAAGAAGTGAGAATGTTCCATACCAAGTTTTTCTAAAACTGTTTGTTTCTTGGTTTGAAGCTTTTTTATAAGATAGTTGATAATCTTATCAGTTGACAAAAAAATTAGTATTTCTTAATAATGTGATAAGATTAGTGTGATAAAGTGGTATCTCATTGATAAAGATTTTTGACTGTGTGTAAAGTATTCGATATGTGAATTTAAAAGCAGTAACACAATTTATTCTGTTCAGCAAGAGATTTTGATGAGCCAACTGCAGGAACAACACTATCAACAGTATATGGAACAGCTTGCTGCTCGTCTAAATAGAACTGAACAGGATTTATTAGAGCAAAATAGCAACATAACTCACGATCGTCATTTGAATGGCCATATAATGGATAACGGGCAAAATGATATTACAGAAAGTGATGATGAAGGTAATGTAAAAATGTAGATGATTTGGTGATAGTTAAACATTTTCGTTTCTTATTTTATCTTATGTTCTAGCTACGTGTTCAATGGCCATAACTTCCGCTTCAATGTGGACAAGGAAGGATGTAAAAGAATTTAAAGAGAGTATCAGAAAAGAAGGAGGCGATGCGGTGATCAAAGTGGGCCACGGAGAAACTGTTACGGTAGTAACGTTGTTTTTTTTTCTATATTCATGATCTAGCTTTGCAATATCATTTTCTACAAAAACTTTCATTATGAAAAGGTATTTTATCTCCCTAAATTTGCTTCATTGGGTATTAAGATTTTTTTTTTTATAAACAAAAAGTTAATAATATGTATTGTTAATAATATGTGATATTCGTGTTTTGGCAGTGAAAAAATATTTTAGTTGATGGCAAACGATTCGATTATATTTCATAATCTTCATCAGAATCTGTATACAACAAACAAAACATCAAACAATAAATATTAACAATAAACAGTAGCTGTTAAATGTCTAAAGATATATTTATTGTTTGATGTTTTGTTTTTGTATTGATTTATGAAAATAATCGAAACGTTTACCATTGACTAAAATATTTTTTCACTGACCAATACCCGAAAATATAGATATTTATCATAACTTGACTTCGGTCGAGAACTACTTTTATCGATTTTCAAAAAGTTAATGATTTAATACCTTGAGTGGTTCACTAGAGCTTACAATAAATAAAAAAATAAATAAATAAATTTAGTTTTGGAGGAATTAAAACAACGCAACAAATATAGTAAATGGTGATGGAGCAGAGCATTGGAGGCTTGCCTCTCGCCAGAGACAGAGGGCAGTCGACAATAGGAAAAGTTAAGAATTTTGATGATAACGTTGATAGTAATAGTGTTTGTGATGATGTTTCGAAAAAAGTAAAATGAGTGCTTGATCCCTTTTCTGGCTATGGCACTACCTGACATATTTCTTGTCAGTGAGATTTTAGCATTAGAGGTTTATACTACCCTGAAGAAGCTTATTATTATGGGCGAAACGTCGGATTATAGGAAACCACTTGGCGGTTTCAACCCGGAACTTAAGTATTTTTCATAATTTATTCTCTTCACGATTTTACCATTTACAGGTGCGTGTTCCAACAAATGAAGAGGGTACTTGTTTATTCTGGGAATTTGCTACAGATTATTACGATATAGGTTTTGGTGTCTATTTTGAATGGACTAAATCACCAACCAATCAAGTGTCAGTGCACGTGTCTGAAAGCGAAGACGAAGATGATTATCCAAATGAGGATGACGAAGATGATGAAGACGATGGTGAGAATTCATAAAGCTCTTAGTATAGAAACAAAAAAAATTGAAACGCGTATGATATATAGCGGTAGTTGCCGCCCATACCAAAATTTGAATTTTAGTGCGAGTGATTCGGAGTAGCATAGTAATAATATAAGTCGTAATTTTTATGAGAGGCAGGTCTTTTTTGATGTTAGAAAAGACTAAGATAATAGGACCGGAATATATCTACACATTTACCCTTATTTTTACATTGGTCTCCATTAACTTCACACACTTCCCAATCAAAGAAATCTAGTGCCTGTTACCTGAACCTTCTTTAATATCATGTTGAATTCAACTCTCCAATCCGCTACTATGTAAGCATTGCTTTATGCATACCGTAGTCACTGCACACCCGATCCGAACTATAAGGATCACAACAGTTAGAACTGTCGTGGTATGCGATCGAGCACTTTCCTGTGAAGTACGATTCTTTGTCATTTGTTTTGGATAGAACGTCTTAGGTTTGTTCAAAAATTTTTTTGTTTTCTTTATCCGTCAGTTTGTGAAAATTCCACTACTTTGTCGCGAAGTATTATTCGCCCTCCACGAAACAAACGATACCACTGCCTAACCTAACTGTCTCTCATAACATCTATCCAATGAATTTCTCAATTTTGGTTTCCTAACACCTTTATCTAAGAATGTTGTTTCTTTTTGACTAACAAAAACGGGTCTAAGCTTGAATATCACAATACTGATTGTTACATTCATTATAAATTTTTCACTTTGTCATGAAACACGAATCACATTTTAACAATTGAATCAGTAATTACTGCACTGTAATTACTTTTTATATTGAATCAGTAATATTACTGCGCTCATAGTATCGTGCTTTTAGTTCCATTGGCGGCAATTTCTAAA